>VMOF01000369.1:2107325-2228912 GCA_011764245.1 Trialeurodes vaporariorum | reverse complement strand
ATCTTCTAATTTGGAGGAAAAGGGGGGTTTCGCACCCTCTTTTAGATCGTCGGGGGGAGGGGAGGGGCCTTAATAGACCCCTAAAATACTCCTTTCATGGTTGTAATCATGCCTGGATAACCTCCCGAATACCATCTCAGCGTATAGCATGGCTTTCTGATTTTTCAATAATTTTCAAGCTTATGGACGGACATGTCCGGCTATTCGGGAGGGCTGGGGGGGAGGGGTTCCACCCTCCCCCCTTAATTGATGCTCTGACCAATTATGGCTAAGCTGAAGTTAGGATTAACGTTTGTTGGGTGGAATTGTCAGTAAAATTATAGTTTGAAACTTTTTTAGGTGATAAGCGTGAGATTTGCTGTGAAATGGCCGCCATTTTGCTTTTGACCGTCGTTGGAGGCCATGAAATGGTTAGTAAGGTTACGCAAGCACACCATTTCCATGGTAAATTTTACGAGGAACACGAATTTTTGCATGAAATTGCTGAAAAAATTATATTTGAAAATATATCGAGCGATAACTGAGGTTAGGTCGTCCGAACGGCCGCCATTTTGGTTTTCAGGCTCTGGTGGTCACCGGATCGATTTCTGGACTTGACACCATCGAAAATCGGATTCTGCGCATCAAAACGAAGAGAATGAGACCACTCCCACACTTTCTTCACGAAGCATCCCACGGATGCACATTTGCCACCATACTATTAGGTGAGCAGAAAACAAGTAGGCCTTTGGTGTCTAACTAGGTTGCATAGTAACATAAAACATAACATAACACCCACGATTTCTTGCATCTTAATACGACTGTTTCCCCGAAATCGGGACACGTAGGAAAAGTTCAAAGGTCTAGGAAAAGTTCAAAGGTCTAGGAAAAGTTCAAAGGTATCTTTGCTCTCAGCTCATCAAGTTTTTCCATTTTCTTTATAAACAACATCAAATTTCAGACCCTTGCATCAACTGCCTCATTTATAATTTTGAAACTTTCAAGATTGATTTCAATCACAGAGACCACTTTCAACAATTAATTTAAACCTAGGAATGTCACCAGAAAGTTTTAAATTAAGTTGAAATGCGCGGTCGGAAAACGGCGATTAATTATTGATGACAATGTTTTTCTAACTTTGGACCCCCTTTTTTTCGATCTCAGACCATATAAAAAATTCTCCATTCCTGGTAAAATGTTGGATGTTTTTTTATTTAACTTATTTGATAAAGTCCAGTGGTTTTTAGTACACAGTAGTCACTGCACTGCTTCACAAAATTCCGATCTTACACCTTTCAGCACAGATTGATACAATCAGAAAGGTAACTCCCATGAGAGCCAATGGTTTTTTCGGTCTCAATCGGTGACTTTTTAAGATGGCGGACGTACCTCTGTCTCTGTCTTTTGTATTTCTTTGAATGGAGCTTCTTTGGAACTTCTCAAGATAGCAGATGTATCTCTGTCTCTGTTTTTCGCATTTCTTTGAATGCGGCTTCTTTTGAACTTCTAATGATGGCGGACGAAAAAATAATGCTTCAATATGAATCAAAGTTTCTCTTCTGATAGTAACATTCTATGCTTACAATTAGTAGTATTCAGACCACAGTGCGCTAGTAGGCACCGCCATAGACTATAGAGTAATTAGATTCCAGACTGTAAGTTGTGCAGTGCAAGTACAGGCCCTCTGCGAAAATGTCCCCTTTTTTCTGGGCTGTAGCCAAAGCGTGTTTTTGTACTAAGAAAATTCTACAGGAAACATACTTGCTCAGGTATATTCGATGTCTTCCAAATAAGGAGATTAATAATTTTCAAACGAAACGGAAAAATTTCCACTCGCGTTTTCTACCTATTAGATTATAATAATGTATATTTCAATTTCCAATAGATTGTAAATGCTGAGGGTAATGGGTGTTCACAGTTTCTTTCTTGACTTAATATGAGTCAGTTTTATTTTTAAATGCTTTAAAAATACGACAGAGTGGCGGCAAAGCTCTGCTTATTAGACTATAAGACTGTTCATACTTTTAACATTCAGATTACAGGGTGACTATAAAGAAAAGTCCCCATTCCGAAGTAAGGGTGGTTGTCGGTCGAGAAATCGAAGGAGCTTCCTCCATTTACAGTGCGATTTCAATTTTCAACACAAGCTTCGAGATTGAAGTTTTCTATTATGAACTCATTAACACGTATTTTTACTTTCGAGTCGACTTTCCCGCGTTGGTTTGTGTAGATATTGTCGCTCAAATGACGAAAGCCCCTTCATTTTTTCGAGTGGCAACCATCCCAACTTCTGAATAGAGATTTTTGTAGTTACCCTGTAGATGTGGCTCTAGCTACAGCCAACCTGGTGCATTGATACATCGAACTCTGTTACTGTTAAAATCTAGATTTTAGGATTGTAATGAATCCTGCGCAGAAACGTTGTCTGACCTCCGCCCCTAAAATAATTTTGCATAGAGTTTACCGTGGATTGGAATGAAAACAGCTCTCCTCATGCCAACAAATTTTTGATATTGCAGGGGACTCGAGGATCAAAGTTTGGGATTTAGACCGACTATTATCTTTTACCCTGATGTTTTTTGAAAGGAGGTAGTTAACGTATGTACAGTGTACAGTCAACGAATTCAACAATGTAAGTCGACTCCTTAAATTGTGTTTCATGTAGGCAACACGCAATGCTCATCACAATGCATTTAAGCAAACAGACTTACGAGCGAACCTGTCTTTCTGGTGGGCTTTTAATCACCGACAAGGCTCAGGGCTCACAAAACGTCCCCTCTGCTCGTCCAGGGCACCGCCAATGTACTTCCAAATGGGAAAATAGACTTACGAGCAGACTTGTCGTTTTGGTGAGCTTTTAATCGCTGACAAGGCTTAGGGCTCACAAAACGTCACTTCTGCTCTTCCGGGGCACCGCCAATGTATTTTCAAATGGGAAAATAGACTTACGAGCAGACCTGTCGTTTTGGTGAGCTTTTAATCGCTGACAAGGCTCAGGGCTCCCAAAACGTCCCTTCTGCTCTTCCGGGGCACCGCCAATATATTTTCAAATGGGAAAATAGACTTACGAGCACACCTGTCGTTTTGGTGAGCTTTTTATCGCTGACAAGGCGCAGGGCTCACAAAACGTCCCCTCTGCTCTTCCGAGGCACCGCCAACGTAATTTTAAAAGGAAGAACAGACTTACGAGCAGACCTGTCTTTTTGGTGAGCTTTGAATCGCTGACAAGGCTCAGGGCTCACAAAACGTCCCCTCTGCTCTTCCGAGGCACCGCCAATGTATTTTTAAATGGAAAAATAGACTTACGAGCAGACCTGTCGTTTTGGGGGGCTTTTAATCGCTGACAAGGCTCAGGGCTCACAAAACGTCCCCTCTGCTCTTCTGGGGAACCGCTAATGTATTTTTAAATGGCAAAACAGACTTTCGAGCAGACCTGTCGTTTTGGTGGGATTTTAATCGCTAAAAAGGCGCAGGGCTCACAAAACGTCCCCTCTGCTCGTCCAGGGCACCGCCAATGTACTTTCAAATGGGAAAATAGACTTACGAGCAGACCTGTCGTTTTGGTGAGCTTTTAATCGCTGACAAGGCTTAGGGCTCACAAAACGTCACTTCTGCTCTTCCGGGGCACCGCCAATGTATTTTCAAATGGGAAAATAGACTTACGAGCAGACCTGTCGTTTTGGTGAGCTTTTAATCGCTGACAAGGCTCAGGGCTCCCAAAACGTCCCTTCTGCTCTTCCGGGGCACCGCCAATATATTTTCAAATGGGAAAATAGACTTACGAGCAGACCTGTCGTTTTGGTGAGCTTTTCATCGCTGACAAGGCTCAGGGCTCACAAAACGTCCCTTCTGCTCCTCCGAGGCACCGCCAATGTATTTTTAAATGGAAAAATAGACTTACGAGCAGACCTGTCGTTTTGGTGGGCTTTTAATCGCTGACAAGGCTCAGGGCTCACAAAACGTCCCCTCTGCTCTTCTGGGGCACCGCTAATGTATTTTTAAATGGGAAAATAGACTTACGAGCAGACCTGTTGTTTTGGTGTGCTTTTAATCGCTGAAAAGGCGCAGGGCTCTCAAAACGTTCCCTCTGCTCTTCCGGGGAACCGCCAACTTAATTTTAAATGGGAAAACAGACTTACGAGCAGACCTGTCTTTTTGCACCGGGAGTTGAGTGAATTAAATCGTGTAAAATCTACAGTGAAGAAAAAAGATTACCAGAAGCGTGACCATTGACCAGTGGCGTACGCGGGGGGGGGGGGGGGGGGCTGAAGCCCCCCCCCCAGACCTCCGATTTTTGGGCGTGGAGGGGAAGGGGGGAACAATTTTCAGTCAAACGCTCATCAGTGCGAGCCCCTCCCAAGAAAAATCCTGTGTACGCCACTGAGCATGACAATATGTGAACTTGTGTCAGGGATAGTACAATTACCAGGGATCAAAAAATGTTCGGTCCCGAGCGTAATTAACGCACGATCATGCAACATCCTCTGATTGGTCGAAGCTGCACGCAAGATTCACGCAAGTCAAGGTCAACTTGCGCACACTGCTGGAACTATACATTTTTTGGTCCCAGAATTTTAGTGTTTGTACCAATATTTTAGTTCTTTTAACATTTTCTGGTAATAACACCAGAATTTGCCGGTCAAAGTCTTGGACTTTCTGTCGCTCGCATATCGTTTTGCTTCTTGTAATATGATTAGAATCTGGTATTGTGAGTATCGCTTTTTTTCCAGTGTATTGGTCAACCGGTGGAATCACCGGTGAATTGAAAAATGCCATTTAAATACACTCATATAATGGCAGATCTGCTCTATTAGTAGTCCACCGGTCATTAACTTTCGTCATCATTTCAATATCTTGATAAGTTGCCTTTGGCAACGAACTTTGATCCGTCAAGTGACTCACCAACTTGTTTCGTTTGTCTATGAAGGTGTTTTTGAAAGGGGGGGGGGGTGGATTTTTTTTTTTTTTTTTAATCGTCTGGCCTGTTCTGCCTAGATGCACCAACGTCTCAAGAAAGTCAATGATTGCTAAACCAAGTATCTTTCAAACTATACGTTTGTTTATGTATTTATTTATTTATTTTAAGCGTGCCCTGATAGAGCATGCTTTTTCGAATCGGTCTTGCCGGCCGGACCTACCTATTACAGCCACGCCATTTTCCATTTGATTTCATTAGTAGGTTTTTTGAGGACGACCGTTCATCGCCGTTTTTTGTGAACAGTTTAAATTTGGCACGTTTATTGACAATTTGCAAGGAATAAAGTTTGGTAGCGGCTATCCTTAATTTATTTTTAATTATTTTTGTTTTCTTGTGAAGTGATTTTTATTCTCTTTATTTTTACTGTCAAGATCGGACAAAAGTGCAATTATTGGGGAATCAAGAATCGTTCATAAAAGAACCTTTTGAAACCAAATTTTTTCACTAGTTCATTTCAAGCAATTGAATTACTGCTATTAATTGGCAGAAAAGAATCGTTCGTAATAATACAGCGCGAATCAGAATTAATTGTGGGATTAGGATCTGGCCGCCTGGCGTTTTAAGAGTGCTTCACTAGCTCATCTTAAGCAAATAGCGCCGCACCGAGAACACAACTCTCATCAGGGAAACAGCTGACTTCACTCCATCGACTTTGTATAACTAGATGAGACACTCCTCCGTTTGAAATATGTGTCCGTTTTATGCTCCTTACGGAGAACACTACTCACCGCGCGAAAACAGCTGACTTTACTCCATCGACCATTGATATATCTAGGTGGGACACTCGCCCTCCGTTTGAAATAATGTGTCCGTTTTATGCCTCTTATTTATACTGTTGATTGATGATGAGGGACTTCAACCGTATAGTTCACAAGTTGGATTAGCTGTTATTCGAACGATACTTGTTATTCTCTATGGGTCAATCACGCGTTATGAGCATTACTTTCCGATCGTTTGATCTATGTATTCATCAAATCTTCAGCATGTATTCAACATAACACGTGACTCATTCATTCGCCAAGGGCCTTTTACCGTTAGTTTAGTTTTCAGCCACCAAGGGTCTGTTATCATTCAATACTTATTATCATTCAGCCATCAAGGGTCTGTTATCATTCAACCACGAAGGGTTGTTTTGTTTTTTAGCCATCAAGGGTCTGTTTTTTATATTTAGATTATTAGTTAACAGTAGGTGATTTTTGGCTGTTGTTTTGATGCGTCCTGACTACAAATGAACTGTAATAGAGAACATCCTTGCTGGTCTTCATATTAACCTGTTTACCCATGTGCTTTGAGGCAATTCCAAAGTGGGCATCATTACAGAGATAAATATACTCTTATTTCAAAGTTTGCTGCAGTTGTTCATTTTCTAGCTTCATTTTGGTTGGAACTTATTGGAACTACAGTCAATTATTGCCTGCTGTTGACTGATGAATGTGTGTTTTGCATGCACCAGACAAAACTTGTCTTTGTTTCCGGCAACGTGGGCCAATCACAGCCTTTTGTTGTGCTTACCACTCAACGGTAGGCAATGTTTATTGTTGCAGCCGGTGACTTCTGAACAAAAATGAGCGTTTTAAACTTTTGTGGACCAATTGCAGCCTTTCGTTGTCCTTACCACTCATTAGCAGGCAATGTTTACTGTTACAGTTTACTATTGAACAAAAATGAGTGTTTTAAACTTGCTTACTTTCTTAACATGGGATGCATGTATACGGTGCGCTGTGTCTCTATTTTTGTTTTTGCACCATTATTTGCCATAGCTTGATATTTACATGCCACTGGTTGGGTGCAAGGTGTGCTCTCCAATCATGACTGGTATTTTGCTTCAACTAACCACAGATGCCGACATTCGTGTGTTGAATTTTATAAACGTCTGTGATTGGTATGTGGTTTTGAAAACTGTAAAAGGTTTTTTCTTGTGCATAATAGTCTCAAAAGAAAATTACTCCTAAGCATAGCAACAAAGGCACGCTTTTCCAACACCTTAGTGTTGGAACCTGGCGACTTGTTTTATTCTACGGAGGCAGGCAACATTCACATCTTATTGACGAAAGTTGATCAAGGTTGATGGTTAGCTACTTTGAAAAAAGTAACGTAGCATTTTTTTTTAAGCGTGCCGTATATATACGGTACGCTTCTTGTTTTCATTTTCATATCTAATATATAGGTTCAATGCCTTGCTTATGGCAAAACCTTTGGCGGGAAGGTTTGAAAAATCAAAAACGTAATTTCTTAAAACTGGTTTCATTAATCGTTAATTTATTGCTGCAATCCAGGAGGTCTCGGCGTCTATTTTCTTAAAATTGTAAAAGTTTCGGTATTCCTGTTAATTTCAATAAGTTATTAAGCGTCAAAGTCGAATTCCTTTAAACGAGAATTCCATACAGGTCCAGCAACCTAAGTCATTTGTGCCAACCTATGATTCGAAATTCCAAGGCAGGAGGGGGGTGGAAACATCCTTCACAGAAACCCTCTTTGCCCCTCGCCTTTGGGCTCCACCGGTCTCAAGATTTCTTCACGGTGCATTAAGCGTTTGGGACTCCCATCGTAAAAGTGTCAAAATCTGCTTGACGAGGGTACATCGAAAAGAAGCGACGAGGTATTGATGAAGAGCGGGAGGGGTATAGAAAAGAGAGAGGCTCATTCATATCCTTAAGTAGACCTGTTTAGTGATGGCGTCACGATCAGAATTGGTTCCAAACAAATGCTCTATCTCGCTCACTCTCGTGGATTTACCAGATCCAAAATTTTCGAACGCAAATTCATGCTAGTTAACCAACAGTTTTCTCAAATTTTATTGCACCATTAGATTCCACTTGCCTTAAAGTATCTTTTCACTGTAACATAATTCCTAAAAGATCACAAGCGAATTTACAATCACACTTATACCGAAAGATGCTCTACGTTTTGTCCTTGTCTTACTCACGGTCTCTTATGGGAGTATCACCGCCATGACACTCAATCATTCTAACTTCTCTTCGTATCAAAGCTATTGTTCGAGGTATAACACATGTCGTGATGGTGCTGATGAGCCTATATCCTAGAATTTTGTGCTCATAAAAAACTGTGAGTGTGACAAGGACAAAGCATAGGACTTTCTTTGATATAACTGTGATTGTGCATTGATGCGCGATGTTTCAAAAAGTTTGTGGTATAGCGGGCTCATATTTTATCACTGAGAAAAAAGTGGCTGTTAAAACTGTAAGAATAGAGCCATGGATGATTTCGCCTTATTTCAATCATGAAACCTATCGTTGCTATAGTCAGCGCGCTTGAATCTACACGAATTCCGATTGTCTCTATGGAATTTCGATTATTTCTATGGGAAAAAAAGCGCGGGAATATATATCCTATCGGAAAATTCATTGAAACAATCGGAAATTTTTATAAGGGACGTGGAACCCAATGGTGTGATAAACACAACTGGTGTAAAGAACGTGTTGTTTACTAGCACTTGTATTTGAAAATTTGGACCGTGCTTCGTATGGGAAAACCCACGAGAGCGAGTGAGACGGAGCCTTTGTTTGGAACCAATTTTTTTCATGACGTCACACTAAACAGGTCTTTGCATCGGAAACATTTGAAATTCTGGGGGATCGGCAAATTGAAAGCCCCTCAATGAGCGTCGATGGAATCATGGGATTTTCAAGGACATTTTGGTCGTTTTGTTGAAAAATAGGTGTTTAAAATCCAGAACACAGGGAGCCAGAGGGGTAAAATTCGCATTAATTGCTCTAAAAAGTGAGAGGGGCTGTTACGTGTCTTCCACCCCTGGACAGCTTCCTCGCTGCGGCTATGGAATTGACTCTGGAATAACTTATTTACCTATCCTAAAAAGTTCGTTGCGTGTACAAAATTTTTCACTGGAACAGTGCTATAGAGTTTTGATTCTGATGTAAAATTGTCTGAAAATTACATTGGCGGCATCAAATAGTCATAAAATCCACTAATAAACCCAAAAAACGCATTATAAAGAAAGCCAAAACGGCAGTCGTGAAGCCAAACAATCTGTGCACGCGCACGACGAACATCAGAGATAGGTGACCCATTTTCCCCTTTTTCGTCAAGGGGGGGGGGGAGAAAATATCTCTACAGTCAAACTGTGATTTTAAAAATGTGCATGGTCAAGATGTTGTCTTTTGTGAAGGGGCGGGGGGGGGGAGCAAAATATCAAGAACAGGGTGTTTCAAAACTTAAGTGCCAAACTTATGGAGTGTATTTTTGGGGTCAACATACATATATATATATAAGACTTTATTTTCCTACACGAGTATGTGCTGCAAATGTTTCCCTTCTGAGCTAGAGCCCTCCAAAGTTTTGAAAACAAAAAACAAAAAAACAAAAAAACAACGCCTTTGACTCATCTCCTAATAGATACATCTGATCTAAATTTATTTTTTTCATAATTTCTCACCAAACAAGCTCAATTTCACAGCACTTGTCACAAAAGAACCGAGTGACATTTTTGATAAAATTGAGTTATTGGTTGATAGAGCTAGCAATACTGAATCTCGAAGCAACAAGTGCTTCTTCTGTAATAACAACTATTTCCCGTCAAAATTCCAGGTAAAAGTGAGCTGGTGAGCCTCATTGATGTCATTGTCCATATGATGAAATAAAATGAGAACTTGGTTCCTTTTTCTGATTAGGTTAAACCTTAATCCGAGTCACGTAAGGAACCAACTCCGACTTGGTTCCTTTTATAGAATTGGGAACGGACTTAAGTCCGGATTAACGGATTCTAAAATAATCAACAGTGTAAACCAACTCTGCCGTTTGGTTTCTCTTAGAGTTTCGTTTTTCGTGATTATGCCAAAAAAACAAAAAAAGAAGAAAGGAACCAAGTCACTTTAAACGCTAAAAATTAAGTACCTTTCCTACATAGTAAATTCCACTTTTCCGGTGTTGAAATGCAAAAACACAACACGGTAGTTGAATGAAATCAAAACGTAAGTAATTCCAAGTTTTTTGTTTAAATGCTAGCTCTTCAACTTTGGACTCAATTTTCTCGAGATCAGCTCCATGTTGAATGCTGTCTAATTATTATCATTGCTAGCAAAAGCATTAAAGCCGTTCAGACTTTAGTGGCACGCTTTTCCAACACCTGCGTGTTGGAATTTTCCCTGCTTGTTTTTTTTTTTTTTTTTTTTATGATCTATTCATTGCAGTTCATTCCCTTTACACTTTAATTCTAATGCGGAAAATCGCAGCAATGGGTCTGTTACTTACTTTTGCAATATGACACATTGACTTTAACGTGTTATGGGGCTCTTGAAAAATTTTGCATCAGGGGATTGAAGGGCCGATTCTTGCATAATAACGTGTAAAAATGACGACGAGTGCACTAAAAAAGAACAAAGTTCATTCTGAGAATCGGTCTTAATGGCGGAGAGACGCAGCTAGGTATCATGGGAGATTCCTATCTAAATTGAGACATATCTCTGTATTTCCGTAGAGAAAGTGACAAATTAGACAGGAATCTTCCACAATACCTGCGTTGAACCGCCATTACAATCTTGTCGTTACATCAGTTTCGTGAGTTTATTACTGATTACGAGGCATTTTCAGAGTGATTTTCGTGATTTTTGCTGGTTTTTACATTAGATTGGACTACTCATTTGATCTCAGCAAAAGTTTGCATCAGCCCCATTCGGCGAAAATATAACTATAGATAATCATAATGTTACACACTTCAAACCTTCAAATGTATAATGGCTCGAAAAATGATTGAAGAAGTAGAGAACACATGCCTCCATCCTTTGTTTGGCGCAGCTCGTTTAAGTGTGGGTTTGAAGGATTTCGGGGTTTCCCTCATTATGAAGAATAAGTGCTCCTTTTAAGTGCATGAAAGTAAACACATTGGATTAAAAGTAACAATATATTCATTTTTATTTTTATCGGTAACATTTAATCTCTTACATTTTATTTTTACACTGTACAGAATTATTTATACATTATTTGAACAGTCTATAGCACATTCTTACTGCACGTAAGTAACCACATTCACATACACACACAATATAAAGAATTGCACACTTTTCACAAGTATAATGGCCATGCATTCCGACGCGAGGTAAGCCACTGTTTACGCTGAGTTCACAAGAGCATTTTTGCCTTTAAGTTTCTATATTAAGAAAAAAAGGAATTCCGTTTACGATTGGTTCTTTTCAGGTTTCATTTTCGGATTTTTTAGAGCTATCGCACCGATGAAAAATAATTCCGACTGCTAATTATATTACTCGGATCCCAACGATTGACAAACTGCGCAGCTTCATCGCTTGCAAGTACACCAAACTACGTAGAATAAAGAATTCAACCCTTTTTTTGCTAATTTCATACTTCATGACTCTATTTGACATTCCGACGGGTTAAATTTTTAGCCAATCCTGTAAAGGAATCGATATTTAGTATCAAATGGTAACTGGTTTAGAGGCTTATCTCTGAGGTGGGGGTAGTGAATTGAAATTAAATTTTAAATTGGTAACTCGATGCAGATATTCATTTACACCTCAGGCTTACTTTATTATTTACCTAATCACAAAGCGAATTTATTTTCCGAAAATTTGAGAAGAAAAAGAAGAAAGAAGAAGTGTGTGGATTTTCTACTTTCAAGCTTTAACTGAAGCATTCAGTAAATCGAGAAAAGCAAAGAAAATTCATCAAGAAAAACCGAAACCGGTTTAGTTTATTTTGAGTTAAAATTAAAGTTGAATCCATAAAGCATTCGGATATTTCATCGAATTCTTTGATCATTATTGAGTGTACATTTTGCTCTCACAATGCCTTGTTTGACCTTTTTTGCTCATTTCTTGTTTTTGAATCAATTGGTTTCAATCAAATCATAATGCAGCTTGTTACAACTTTAGCCTTATTGTTAGTAAAAAAAATTGCTTTTGGTGATAGAAATTTCAAGACAAAGTATCTTCTGACCTGGTAAAATAATGCCAAATTGTTGTTTGTTTTGTTTTTCGTACTTTTATGCAATAATTTTATTCCTATCGAAAAAATTGAGTTTTTATTATGAGTGTGGAACAGACCAACTGAGTTTGTTTTTCATGTTTTCTGAACGGGTTTTCCCGATTGTTGATCCACGTAGTTATGATCTAAGGATCAGAACAGTATTTTTTTCTTTTTTTTTTCTCAAGAGATCTCCTCAACTTCAATATTAAATATCACGCTCAAACCGCCTACACTCTTGTTTTCGTTATATTTCGGGTAAAGATTTGGTAACAGTTGGAACAAAACGCTCACAATTAGTCTCTACCCGGAGCAAACTTCTCATTTTGTGGACCCAAAACTCAAATATAAATTGGAAAGATGTTCCTATTTGAGTAATATGAGTATAAGTATATACAGTACACATACACAGGCCTTATCCTATAAATTGCATGTATGACTAGTTTTTTCTCTTAAACTATAATGGTTTATCTGAGAGCACTTCAAGAGAACAGAGAAAAAAGGAAGTTGTTACAGAAAAGATAATGTACAATATCTGATCAAGAAGCGAACACATCCAAACATCTTCAATGAATCGCTGAGCAAAAACTTCAGACTTTCAATGACTTGCGTCGCGATTCACGTCAGTTAAGGCGGGTTGCGGGCATCATTTTTGAAGGCGCTTCATAAAGCAACATCGGTGAGACTGGTCAAGCTCATTTTAGAGTTGAGAATGTGAGGTTTGTTTACCTGTGAGTCGATAGTTCTTGCGGGGAAAGGTAAATGTTGAGGATATGCAATTCGCAATGCACTCGTTACGAGTGTTCCGTATTACATAACTTCCAGACTAAGGAGAAATAAATTCCTATTAAAATAACCAGAATTCTTATTCACTCAACGATTGTTTCTGCTAAATGGGGCTCTTACTACCTTTTGCTATTTGCTATTGAATAATTCAGTTCAGCATTAAAACCAGAAAAAATTACGATGAGCGCATTAAAAAATTACGAAATTCGCTCAAAAAATTGCTTTTAAGTTTAGGCGTAGTGGCGAAGCAACGCAGACGCCTATCTAATTTGTGGCTTTCCTGTGTGCATGTTTCTATATAAAGAGTGACATATTAGATGCCTAGATGGAAATATCCTTTGGTACCTTCATAGCTCCGCAATATTCACTCTTAAACAGCGGCGGCTCGTGCAATGTGGCAACAATGGATTTCCTCCATTTAAAACTGTGTAAAATAATCGATTACTTGGTGAGGCGCAACGCCTCACCTAGTATCGATCTTTTTGCATACGTTTAAATGGCAAAAGTGCACGGTTGACAGATTGCACGAGCCGCCACTGTTAGATGGAAATATCCTTTGGTACCTTCATAGCTCCGCAATATTCACTCTTAAACAGCGGCGGCTCGTGCAATGTGGCAACAATGGATTTCCTCCATTTAAAACTGTGTAAAATAATCGATTACTTGGTGAGGCGCAACGCCTCACCTAGTATCGATCTTTTTGCATACGTTTAAATGGCAAAAGTGCACGGTTGCCAGATTGCACGAGCCGCCACTGCTCTTAAATGACGGAACTATGCGCAGAAAAATGGAATATTATTGTCTAATTTCTACAGAAACACTCAGAAAGCCTCAAATAAGATAGTCGCCTGAGTTGGCTCTGTCATTACAACTTAAACTTAAAAGGAATTTTGTGAGTGAATTTCGTAATTTTTTAATGTGTTCATCGTAATTTTTGCTGGATTTTACACGGTAATTAACTATTTAATCGCGCACGTATAGCAAAAGTTAGCGAGAGCCCCGTTAGCAGAACGTTCTGTTGGATCAATAAGAATCTTGATACTTCCAAAGGGAATTTCTTTTCCATGAGGCAGTTGCAACGGTCTTAAATGTTGTGCTTTTTAAAAAGAAAATGAAAGTACTTGATGAGCTGAGAACAAAAATGCTTTTGGTTTCTAATTAAGGCCCTTTGTTCCGGAGATGATATTTTGGCCCGAAATACGTCATGTCTTAATTTGGAATTCAGCGTAATGACATCACTATGCACACGATTTTTACAACTTCAGAAGTGTGTATCTCCAAAACCGGGACACTTGAGAAAAAACCAAAGGCACTATTGTTCTCAGTTTATCGAAAAAACACAACATTTCAGACCCTCGCAACTGCCCCATTACAGTAATTCTAACCCTTCACTGCACCGTGTGACACCGGTCTCACATGATGTAAAAAGCCCCATATCAAACATTTTAATGTATATTTTGACTTATTTCAAATAGTATCACCAGTGTCACATTGCAAGAAAACATAAAACCGGACTCAAACATTTTTCAAAAGACTACCAGCGTCCAGCACGCATTATAATGCATTTAATAATGGAAATCATGACGGGGGGGGGAATTTGCCCCCGTATCCAATTCAATTATTCAACCCCAATTTTATTATTTTCACTAAGCTTTTGGCATTTGCTTTTTGAAAAATCCAATGAAAGCAAACATTTTTTTTGTCGAAAATTTTGATTTTGATTTTCTTTTCCCGCCATTTCTAATGGTGTTGTAGAACGTGTAAAAAGCCAGTAAAAAATAGGAAATTAAAAATTTGCACTGAAAAACTGACCAATTATATTTTTTGCTATTTTTCTCATATATTTGATCACCTAGTGGATTGAAAAATCCATTTTTGATTAGGGGGGGGGACTCATGCAGTGAAGGGTTATAATATTTTTTTTTTTTTGTTTATTTGTTAAAAAAATAACTTTTTTCTACGTGTAGCTTATCCCCGAAGCTATCCCGATTGACGGACGGACGGTTAGCTTCCGACCATTCTGAAGAGGGTTGGCGTGAAGGCTCCGCTAAACCAGTCCTCTTTGATGAGATCCGCGCCTTTCTCACCGATCATGATGACTGGGGCGTTGGTGTTGCCGCTGACTATGTTGGGCATGATGCTGGCATCGATGACTCGCAGGTGACTGATGCCGTAGACTCGGAGTCGGGGATCGACAACAGCCGTCGGATCGTTGGCCGGCCCCATCTTTGCCGTCCCTACCGGATGGTATATCGTCATGGTCAAGTGACGGATGGCACACTCCCAGTAGGCGTCCGACCCGAACACGAGCCGGTGACATCCAGGGATTGGAATTTTATGCAGTCTTGAGTTGAATTGTCGCAGAGGTGACGCCGCGTTCACCTGGCAAAAAAAGAGAAGAGAGAGATTTTTTAAATTCCATTCAAAAATTGAATCGTATAGTTCGAAAACACACCATCGTCATTTTTAAGGAAACTACAAAAACTGTGCAGCTCGGGCGGAAAAGTCATTGCAGAAAAAATCTTTTTGGTGATAAGCAAGGTATTTTAGTACTTCTTCCTTAACACCGAAAAGATTTTTTCTGCATTGACTTTTCCGCCAGCGCTGCACAGTTTTTGTAGTTTCCTTAAAAATGACGATGGCGTGTTTTCGAACTATACGATTCAATTCTGGTGAATGGAGCTCTTGCACGGTTTTGCTGTTGGCAAATGGAGTATCAATGGGTCCGTCGCAAACTTTTGCTACAGCGATATAGAGTGTTACACTATTACATCCAATGAGCTATAACTTTAGAGTGGCAGCGGGCTGGTCCACCTTGTGCCACACAGGGTAGAAGGAATGCCGGGAAAAAGCGGAATTTGGACGGCAGATCCCAAGGTTTGAGGTTAAATTTTGTAGGTCGTTCGGAATTTGGCGGGAATTTGGACGGCAGATTCCAAGGTTTGAGGTTAAAATTTGTAGGTCGTTTCCGGCGATGCTCGAGTTTGTTTACGAAACGACCGGAAACAACCTACAAAACTTAACCTCAAAATCGATTTTTACGGCAAGATGGCGGCGCCCTATGTGACAACAATGAACCAGCGGAACGTTCCTTGAAGTGCCACTCTAAAGTTATAGCTCATTGGTTACATCTTGAGTAAAATCACGTGAAAGTCCGTTGGCGGTAAAGTCATAAAATGCAGTATTAATCTCACAAGAAGCGTTTAACTGAAACTCAAGATGGCGGTAAAATATCGAGCAACCTGTGTTCACGCACCGTGAACATCCATGATAGCCAACGTTAACAACCATCACAGCAGGTTATGATTTTGTTTGCGTTGCGATTGGCTGTCGATGTCGTGAGGTTGGCTATCTTGGATGTTCATGGTGCGTGCACACAGGTTGCTCGATATTTTACCGCCATCTTGGATTCCAGCCAAATGCCTGTTGTGAGTTTGTTATCGCATTATATGACTTTTTGCTGCCACCAATGGACTTTTGACTCGATTTTACATGAGATCGATCACTGTATAGCGCTGTAGCAAAAGTTTGCATCAGACCCATTCCAATGTAAAATGCTGCAAAAGTAACGATGATACCACTAAAAAAGTCTAAAACTCACTCCTCGCAGAAAAAACTTAACTTGAAATTTCGGGTGACCACCCTTTCATGCATGCACCAACCTCGGATTTGGACCCCAAATATAAAAACATAACCGACGAATTTGAACAATGAGATTAATGAATTCGCTTTCAAAAAGTAAATTTGAAGGAATTAAAGGTCTATTTATATACATTTTGTCTCTAGGAGCACAGTGATAACTACAGAAAAGTTCTACGTTGCTTAGTAAAAGAGGAAGGCGGCACTTAATTTCATGTCCTGTTCTTTTGTTTGGGGTCCGAATCCGAGGTTGGTGCATAGATGCAAGGGTGGTCACTCGAAATTTCGATTTAGTTTTCTCTGCGAGGAGTGAGTTTTAGACTTTTTTTAATAGTCTCATCGTTATTTTCGCAGCATTTTACATCAGAATCGGTAGGCCATTTGTCTACAGCAAAACCTTGCAAGAGCTCCATGGAGCAACTAACTGTTGCAAATGCCTTAAAACGCTGCACTATGGTCTAGCCCCATGAGAAAGAGGCCAAAAATCAGTGCAAAAAACCAGTGGAGGCTTGTGAAATGCGATATATCGATGCCCACTCCATTGAAAACTAATATAGAAAAGTATCAATTTCTCGGGGTTTCAACTGCACCCCCTGACGATCTATACTTTTCTATAGTTTTAAATGGAGTAGATATCGATTTATCGCATTTCACGAACCGCGGCGCCAATTCCAAAAACTTTTAAAAACTCAGCGTTTTTGACCCTTTAACCTTAAACTTAGAATTTTCCGGTAACATTTCTCGGTTTAATAGACTTGCTGTAAGTGTTCTCTGTGTTTAAAATTAGTATTTTTAGTTTATGAGTAATATAAACTGATGAAAATTTGACATTCTGATTTTCGGCCTTTTTTTAAAGATCTCAGACCCTAGTGCGGTGAGATGAGGAAAAACAGTGAAATTTCTATTTTCGTCATACAAGATAATTAATTTCTCGAATCGCTTTTCTTTAATCGTACATTTCACGATTCTTCAACTTTATTTTTATTTGTTCTCTTTTTCCTCCTCATTACCGTGCCTTTAACGGGCTGTGTCTGTGATGATTATTTCATGTCAGAGTTTGTATGAAGGAAGATGCGTTCATGTTGTAACCGCTAATGGGTCTGTTGCAAACTTTTGCTACAACAATTGAGAGTGTTTAATCTAATGTAAAAACGCCTGAAAAAGTCAGAAAATGCAATAATAAACTCACAAGAGGCGTTTAGTGAAATCCAATATGGCGGAGAAATATCGAGCAATTTGTACGCGCATGCACCACGAACATCCAAGGATAGCCAACCTCACAATATCGATCACAACCAATCACAACGTAAAGAAACACGTAACCTCTACCTCCAATGAGGTTGTCAAAGTTGGCCATCCTTGGATGTTCACGGTGCTTGCATACAGATTGCTCGATATTTCTCCGCCATCTTGGATTTCATTAAACGCCTCTTGTGAGTTCATTATTGCATTTTATGACTTTCTGATGCCCCCAATGGACTTTTAAGGTGATTTTACGTTAGATTACACACTCTTAATCGTTGTAGCAAAAGTTTGCAACAGACTCATTTTCGCATCATTGCCAGCCGGGCAAAAACACATCGAAGAATGCATCGAGCCAAAAATGCCTGCAAAAACACAAGTATAAACAAAATTTGCTTTTGCTATTTCAATTTTTATCGCTTGTTCCTCTTAATTTTTTTTTCTGGTAATTTGCTTCCTTTGTTAATTTTTTATATTCTGACTTTTGCTTTTGGCGTATAATTTTGTATATTTTATACTTGCTACCTCCTGATGATGAGCATAATGTTTGAAATGCATATAGTTCAATAAATTAACAAAATATGTATGCATCTTGGTATCCCTCTTTTTTATCCGATTTAAAAATACATGCAAAGGGCGCTTTAATCAGTACCATAGGAATAAGTGGGGGTGGGGGGCTGATCCTTCACTAAAAAAAAAAAAAAAAAAAGATTACCAGAAGCATGACACTATGTGAACCTATACTGGATTGTGCAATGGGTCTGTTGCGTACTTTTGCTATATCAATATAACTCATTGTTTCTAACGTCAAATTCGGCGAAAATAACGATGCGCACATTAAAAACTTTCAAAATCCACTCATTAACTCAGAAAATACCTTCCATTTCAAACAACCCGCGCTACACTAGACACTATATCACCGACTTGTGACTCCATAGATGGAACCATCTCGTTTACGAAAACATGAACAGAACTTAGAAACATTGGAATGTTTCGTTTAGATGCGTACATTTCTTATATTATTTTGTAATCCTAGATAAACCGAAAAGACCAGACACCAAATGCAGCCAATAATTCATGTATTTAAAAGGGAATTCTATCATTTTGTAGTTACGATGTTGTTTACTTATGCACGTTGGTTCCGTCTATGTAGTAGTATACCGGTGCAAATAGTGTCTAGTGTAGCGCGGACTGTTTGAAATTGAAGTGATTTCCTGAGTTTATGAGTGGATTTTGGACGTTTTTAATGTGCGCATCGTTATTTTCGCCGAATTTTACATAAAAATCAAAGTTCTATATTGTTGTAGCAAAAGTATGCAACAGACCCATTACCAGAATTCTAGTGTTTTTACCATAGTTCTTGATTTTTTTTTTTATTTTTTTTTTAGGAAATTCTAGTTCCATGGCCATATTTTGCAACTAACAGCAGAATGTTCTGATCAAAGTACTAGTTTTTCGGTCGTCCACTCACATGTGGTTGTGCTTCTGGTAATGTGACTAGAATCTACGGTATTCTGACTATTGTTTTTTTTTCAATGTTGAAATCATTGGATAAGACTGGCAAACTGACTGAACGGAGAGATTATAGTTAATCCTATGAATTGCACCCTTAGTGTCCTGTGATTGTGGCTCCACTCACCTGTAAAGCAATTTTTACCCCCTCCACTAACGTAGCGACATCTTGCGGGTGGGCAAAATAATTCGCATCTATTATTGGATAATGGAAAGGATTTGCGGACCTCAATCTCACCCAACCTGTCAAAAGAAAATATAATTAAGTTAATGTATTCTTTCACAAAAGTACCAAAACAAAACTAAAGAAACAAAAAATCAAAACAAAAGGAAAAAAGAAGCAAAAACCTCAGAAAAATAGGTAGCGTAACTTTTTTCGTGAGTTGCTCAAGATTTGTATTAAGCTTGCAGAATATCATTTGAGGTACGAAGGAACATTTATTACTGGTGCTGCTAGAATTACATTTAACGATTACGTAAATTTTTTTCTAGCATTTATAAATACATTTCTTGCTGTAATGAAAAAATGTATTTCGAATATCGCCAGAATTCTAATTCATATTAATTTCAAAAAGACTAATAAATTATGGTTTTTTGGGCTATTGCATCCTTTGGCTTTCAACGATTCAAGAGGGTCCATTGCAATGTAAAAAGCTCCTAAAATAATGATGAGAGCACTAAAAATCATGATATCCAACCCGGGAATTATCAGATGCTTCTATACGTAGGAGAGCGTTGGGCGTGAATAATATGGCAGTTTCCTATATCAATAAAGACACTCTTTCTAGGATGGGAAGTAAGGTTCTCTGAGTAACTAAAAGCACCAGGGCAGTGCCGCTATGTCTTTCGCGCAACCAGGGGCGTCGTTTCGAGTTCGGCTTGGGGGGGGGGGGGGCAAAAATGCGATGACTTTTTTTTTATCATCAGTATAATTTCATTGCCCTACAGCCTTGTATACCCTACACTTACGGCCCTACATTCCAACAAAACTCATTGGTGACCACCAAATTTTTATTCGAAACTTTTTTCTTTACCCCCCCCCCAAAAAAAAGTCAGCACTTTTTCGCTTTTAGCTGATCCTTGGGGGGGGGGGGAATGACGCCCCTGCGCGCGACTTTGTGAGGAACCCAACCACGGTTCTTCCATGGAGTGGGTTCTGTCGATAGCCTGAGATGACTTTTCGCGTTGGGGACAGTGATTCATACCCGATAAATTTTACCGTGACACAGGCTCCAAAGAAAATTCGTCTATCATTGTCCAAATCTTGATGGAGTGACAGTATTGATGTTTAGGTATCTCCCATTATCAGCGCCCAACGCCGGCATTTCACTCGCGCATGTATAAGGATTTTATGAGTTTAGGAGTGAATTTCGTAATTTTTTAGTGCTATCAAGTATCGCCCTTATTTGTGCTGCGGTTTTGTCCTCTGAATCGACCCCTAAATAGCTTGTACACCGAGAAAAATTTCCGATTGTTTCAATGAATTTTCCGATAGGATATTTTCGCGCTTTATTTTCCATAGAAATAATCGGAATTCCATATAGAGACAATCGGAATTCGTGTAGATTCAAGCTCGCCGACTATGTCAACGATAGGTCTTATGATTGAATTAGGCGAAACACATCTATGGTTCTATTCTGATAGTTTTAACAGCCACTTTTTTCTCAGTGTAGCAAAAGCGTGCTACGTTTCCATTACATTTAACTATTACATAATAGTAATTTTTCACCATGTGATTTTCCTTGTATAGGGTTGCATGTTTAAGTCTTGAAGTAAAAACTGTTTTAAAGATACTTTTTATAGCTGCTATAGAAATGTATAAAAGAAAAGTTGTTCAGATTTTCCCCCTTGACCGCGCACGAAGCATTTTATTAAAAAAACAAGCACCGCAAAAATTAATCGCTAAACTGGTTTGTAAATGAGGCACCGATCGCGCAATCACATGCATCTTTTGAGGTTTCTCGTGAAAAAAACGCCGTTTCCCGTATCTTGCTCTAAACAGCCTTCAATCTGACAGCTAGGCAATTCGACACGCACCAGTGTTCATGACCGTTCAGGTTTTTGAAGGAGCCGTTTTGTAACGGACGAATCTATGTTCTTCATGCATATTAGCACAGCTGAATTTCTGTTTACTGCCCCCTCACCATCAGGGTTTGTATTAAAATTATGCTTTTGGTCATGTCACTTGATTCGTTATCAGACTGACTATCACAAGTACTCTCTGCAATCTGTACGATCCGAAATTAGCTTCAAAGTAGCGTCAAAATGACCATATCGATTGCTTAAGATGCGGTAGAGCCTGGCGATTATAAGGCCGCGATTGAAGCAGGTCTGCTCGTAAGTCTACTTTCCCATTCAAAGTAACATGGAGGATGCCGCGGAAAAGCAGAGGGGACGTTTTGAGAGCCCTGCGCCACGTTTGCGGTTATAAGGCCGCGATTTGAACAGGTCTGCTCGTAAGTCTAATTTCCCATTCAAACTAACATGAAGGATGCCCCGGAAGAGCAGAGGGGAGCGGAGTTCAACTCAGGCAGTGCAACAGAAAGCATGAACGAGGACAGCATATAATATGATTCTTTTCTTTTTTCTTTTTCATTGAGCACCTCAGCTGGTGAGTTTGCCCAACTCAAAAGCATTTGTTTATACCATGTGGCCAAAGTATGTTGTTTTGCTTATAAGAATCAATGTAGAACACACGGCTATTGACCTTAAATCGGTGCTCAGTGGAAATGTCCAATGTACAAAATGTCCAACGAGAAATGCCCATTGCAACAATGTCTGCTCTAAAATACCCGATGCACAATTAATTGGTCCACGGTAAATAAATGTCCATTAAAGAAGGATGTCCAATAGTAGGTTTTGGCCATGGATCTAAAAACCTCAGGGTTGTTTAATGTTCCTGAGGAGGCGGCTAAAATTTGAAATGAATAACAAGTTCAATTGCAGGAATGAGCATAGATTTTCACAAAGCTGCAGAAATCTGGCCCTGCGTACTACATCTGACGAAATAGGTTACAAATCAGACGTTACCATCATGTTCAAAACAGCTGAAAATGTACTGACTTCGTATTTTGAAGCTTTATTTATAACTTGAGGTAAAATTTAAAACTTGTGAGCTTTTTTTTTTTTTTTTTTTTTTTTTTTTTTTTTTTTTTCGCGTACTGACTTAGTCTACGGTTGGGCATTATTCTAAGGGACATCTATGTATGATGGATAGATCCTACATCGGACATTTATTTACTATGGACAACTTGTGAATTGGACATTTTATTGTTGACATTGTTGCAATGGACATTTCTAACTGAACATTTTGTACATTGGACATTTTAAATAGGACATTTGCACCTGTCACCCTTAAATCTGGCAACACTGAGCGCAAGGCGCTCACATTCCTCGGCAAACGCAGACTGGAGACGCACGGACGATCACGTGCGCACGTAGACTTTAAGCGTTTCCTCAGTTCGAAAGCGCGTATAGCGTTCGAACGCTTGATGCATCATAGTGTAGAGAAATGGGTGTTACACGGGACGAAACGGGTCTCGTAAAATATTTCACCAACGACCATCTAACGACGACAGATGCTGCTATATCTATGGCTTATGTGATGCCCTTGTAATAGGTACAATTTTAAATTAAATAATGTAAGTAGACTCCTTAGATTTTGGCTTAGGTAGGCAACAAGCAATACTTAGTTAAATTCACTCTATAAGTTTGGCAGGTTGCCTATCTGAACCAAAATCTAATCTACTCCCTAGATTTCTGCTCAGGTAGGCAACAAGCAATACTTACTTAAATTCAATGTGATAAGTTTGGCAGGTTGCCTATCTGAAAAATCTAAGGAGTCAACTGACATTATTTTATTTGCCGACTGTACGTACTTATTATAATTATACCAATAGAGAATAGAGGGGCTATGCTGTCGCTGTGATATACGGCCTATCCCTAAGTCAAAGTGTGGCAGTTTGGACGATCTGATTCTGGTTTGTTTGCCTCCGTTTTTTTTAAACCTTAAATACAAAACGTGTATTCATAATTCTGTGCAAATTGGTTTTAAATTAAAGTGCAAGTGTTCTAGAGTGGCTATTAGGACACAGGATTCCAAGACAACTATTCAGATGAGAAAATGTTGTTTGTGTCTGTCATGTGCCAGTTTCTTTTTCGTGCAAACCCTTCAAGAAAAAACATTTAAGTCGATTTCTGTGCTCAGATAGCCACTCTAAAACAATTGTTCTTACGTTTAAAACCAATTTCAAATGGATTTATCTCGACTTTTTTTTTTCTTTTTTTTAAAAAAAAAAAAATAAAAAAAATAACGTTGAAGAAAAATGAGGCAAATGCAGGGGCGTCATTTCGGGTTCGGTTGGGGGGGGGGGCAAAAAGGTGATGACCTTTTTTTTCCCCCTCATCAATATTATTTTAGACACTCTACAGCCTTGCATATCCTATATTTACGGCCCTAAGTTCCAACAAAACTCGTTAATGGCCACCAAATTTGAGTTCGAAACTTTTTTCTTCTCCAAAAAAAAAAAAAAAAATTCACTTTCGGCCGACCCTTGGGGGGCGGGGGAGTCCCCCCCCCCCGCAAATGACGTTACTGGGCAAATGAACCGAGCCGGTGGGAAAATCGTCACGTCGTGGCTGCCTCCTTATTAGTGTTCCAAAATCACGCCCCGAAAATTTTCTCTATCGACACAGCTTGTTGTATTCACACATACGAATCGTAAACACATTTTTTTAATCATTGGCTTTGAGCTAGAAATTGCCCTCTATCAATGTCTGTTTGGGACTATGAATTTCTGTAACCTTTTTCTAAGCTCTGCTGTTTTCTCTTTGTTTCAGGTACTGTAACCTTTTCAATGCTATCGGTCTCTTCAAGATACCTCCCTGCGGTAATTATTACAGCCTTGCATTTTACCTTTGTTTTTACAAATACTTTTCAGAAGATTTTTTCTGAGATCTTTTCGAATTTGCAATAAAGTGGTACTTAAGACCTTTCTCTTCGTTCAAAAAATTCTGCGATTCTGCGGATCTATTCCACGGTAAAATTCTTCTTCGTTTTCGATAAAAACGACCTCGAAGAAAAACCCCGTGTTAATTTCCATTAAGCCGAAATAATATGGATCCACGCATTTCCCCCCATTTCCAGCCTGTCAGCGTTGAAGGCGTTTGACAGAATGGCAAGCTTTGAAAATCGAACGTTGCTCTCCTGGACGAATTGTATGTGTCGAAAAATTGATTGATTTAGTTTGAAAAATGAAAGTACCCGGTGAACTGAGAACAGGGATGTTTTTGGTTTTATTTTTAGACGAGCGGTTCCTGAGAAACGTTGCTTTATTCAAATCGACGAGAATACATATGTTTAAATGGGGGTACCTATCGGATGACGTCATGGGAGACCTAGTCTACACAACTTTAAACCTGTTTTCCTCCATGATCCAGAACCCGAAAAAATTTGTGAAAAACACCTCTTACTCGCAGCTCATGTAGTACTTTACAATATAAGACAGTAAAAAAATCGTGTGAAATCGGTGATGATTCCTGGTGCTTACCCGAAGATTTAGGTCGCAGGAGTAGCGGTATAATGGTCCATGAATCCTTTGTTCCTAATGGTCTGTAGACTAGATCATACACTTTGTCGGTGATGCCCAATATTTTGCGGACTTGGGAGCCTTGGTCACTGTTTATGGAGGCGGGTGCCATGTGAAATTGAATGTCCGGGTACAGCCCCGACTCATTCGCGTATTTGGTGTTGACGAACGCCAGTCCTTCCACTCCACCAAGCGTTGTCATTGGTCCCCTCTCCTTCACAACGTAGCTCATTGTCACTGGAACGGGCTGAAAAATGTATCCAAAGTGGTTATTATTTTAAAACTGGATTAAAAGAATAACGCCAAACCTAATGGAACACCTTCACAGCGGTAATTATTTTAAAACTTGCAAAAATACTGCAAAATTGAAAAGTATACCTTCAGAGTGGTAATTGATTCAAAAGGTGTACCCTCAAAGTACGCTGCACCTTCTGTTACCGAATGTTTCTAAAACGTATTATTTTTCCGCATCTTTTTTTGTTTTAGTTCTTAATGGGTCATTCCATTTTAAATCAACCAGAGCCTGTGCTGCCTAGTCATGGATTTTGGAAATATTTTGTGGGGTGATTGCAACTACTTTTAGTAGCTCAAAACGTATTTTGTCATATTTTTTTGGCTTACGGCCCCTGAGATATAGGCAACCGGAAATTCAAAAAATGCGATTTTAGGCTTATCTTTGAACGCGTGCCACAGCTTAATTCTCAACGGAAAGATACGGTTGAGGTCTCATTTTGATGCATTTTGCGTCCTCTTTCTATTGCTTTAGGTCATTTTTCATTAATTGAAGGTTTAGCAGGTTGCATACCTATTTGAACTTTGGTGACCCTATTGCAATTTTTCCGATCTTTGATAATTTTTTTAAATAGGATAGCGTTGGTAGAAAAAATTCATACTTTCCAAGCTTTAAGTACACTACTAAGAGTACCTGCTCAAAAAAAATTGGATCTCCTGAGCAATTTTTTCTAGTTGAAAAAATTGCTTAAATTCGGCTGAAATTAAGAAAGACCCAACTTTGAGGTTAAAAAAGTCGATGTGGGGATTCATGAAAAAATCTTAAAAAATAATTAAAATCACCGCTTTTATGTCTACTTTCAATATCTGAAGTCGAATGTTTGTGTATTTGATCGCTACAGTCGAAATTTTTTTTTCAAAATTGGTAAAAATTTAATTTGCTCGAACACACGCGATCGAGGCGAATAGAAGAGCCAACTCTTTGAGGTTTAAAAATCTCGCAAAATCTCTAAAATGATCGCTTTTAAGTCCTTTTTCAACGCCTGAAGTCGAACATTTGATTACTGAAGCGCTTCAGTTGAAAAACAAGTTCGTAAAATCGGTAAAAACACAATTAGCACGGCCACAATCTGAGCTCAGTTCAGGGCATAGGGGCGTCGCGTGAAATTTTACCAATTTTACAAGCTTGTATTTCAACTGAAGCGCTTCAGTAATCAAATGTTCGACTTCAGGCGTTGAAAAAGGACTTAAAAGCGATCATTTTAGAGATTTTGCGAGATTTTTAAACCTCAAAGAGTTGGCTCTTCTATTCGCCTCGATCGCGTGTGTTCGAGCAAATTAAATTTTTACCAATTTTGAAAAAAAAATTTCGACTGTAGCGATCAAATACACAAACATTCGACTTCAGATATTGAAAGTAGACATAAAAGCGGTGATTTTAATTATTTTTTAAGATTTTTTCATGAATCCCCACATCGACTTTTTTAACCTCAAAGTTGGGTCTTTCTTAATTTCAGCCGAATTTAAGCAATTTTTTCAACTAGAAAAAATTGCTCAGGAGATCCAATTTTTTTTGAGCAGGTACTCTTAGTAGTGTACTTAAAGCTTGGAAAGTATGAATTTTTTCTACCAACGCTATCCTATTTAAAAAAATTATCAAAGATCGGAAAAATTGCAATAGGGTCACCAAAGTTCAAATAGGTATGCAACCTGCTAAACCTTCAATTAATGAAAAATGACCTAAAGCAATAGAAAGAGGACGCAAAATGCATCAAAATGAGACCTCAACCGTATCTTTCCGTTGAGAATTAAGCTGTGGCACGCGTTCAAAGATAAGCCTAAAATCGCAATTTTTGAATTTCCGGTTGCCTATATCTCAGGGGCCGTAAGCTAAAAAAATATGAAAAAATACGTTTTGAGCTACTAAAAGTAGTTGCAATCACCCCACAAAATATTTCCAAAATCCATGACTAGGCAGCAACATATTTCATTAATTTTTGTTGATTTAAAATGGAATGACCCAATACGTTTCCAAAACAAATTTAATTTTTTTTTTTTTTTTTTTTTTTTTTAAACTAACTTTATTTGAGTTTAAAAAAATGTTGACAGAACAGTTATAAGTGCTTTTTGAAGGTTCTTTTGAAAACTTTTTGATGCATTTTTCAGACTATTCGAAAACGCTTAATTTCAGTGTTCACGTGTGGCGAATCCAGGATCCATCATCAAATAAAGAGGTCCTTTGCGTATAAAGCTATAAGTCGCGGCGACTAAGTTTAATGAATTATAAGTTTTCTCGAAAGTTAAATTTTGGTTAGTTCTTTTATTGTGGATCTAGCCTCTCCTTCAAATATTTCTTATATGTGAAATTTCGGGTTTTTACTAGGTTTTACTTTTTCTATTCGGTTTATTACTGGACTATTCTTGACTTTTCACTATGCTGCTAATATTGGCGTTGCCTTTGATAGTTTAATCCATATTGTACGAGATGTAAATGGAGGCTATCTCCATCATTTTTTATTTGAATTTATAATTTAAGAGAAGATGTGTCAATGATGTGTCTATTTCGTTGTCGTGCGAACCCTTCAAAAAAAAAAAAAAAAAATCATGTCACACCAATTTTTAACGGATTTGTCACAACTTTTTTTTTTTTTTTTTTTTTTTCAAAAATAATCTTGAAGGTTTAAATAAAATGAGGCAAAAAAATGAGCCTGTGCAAAATGTCCTTGAGAGATTTCTATTATGACTGCCTTCGTGGTGTTTCAAAAGCACGTCCCATAAATCCCCTCTTTAGTTTATCACTCGTATGTGCATAAGCAGCCCCGCATTGAAAATACACATCCTGTAGTATATTGTACCAAAACAAAATTGAAGTTTTTTTTTTTCGTTCTCGAATTCTCCGGAATATTGGTCCGAAGCAGAAAAGAGAATGGATATCGATCATTTACAATCTTTATAGAGTTATACGACAACACAAGATACTTTATAATCTTTTCTGCACCGGTGCAATACTCCGGAGAATTCTGGAACGCTACCAATGCTTTCGTTCTCAGTAACTGCAAACTCCAACGAACAAACTCAGAGAATTTAAAGCAAATAGCCGCGAGGATTTTTAGATGTGCTGGCAAGGAAAGTAGCCAGTCGTTTCGAGTTTGAATTTAAACAAAGCCTAGTCGGAGCGTTGTCTGCGCTACGGAGCATATCCACAGTATATAGTTTCCGTGTTCTTAAGTATTATTGTGAGTACATTATCACTGGGATGTTTTCCTCAAATCTCTACTTCATTATTGACGAAGTCGACTGTCGTTCGTTACGTTTTTTGTTCGGTGAGAGATGAGATTTGGAGGCGACGTGAAAATTGGTTGCCGTCCTGCCGAAGATGGTGATTAAAACTCAAGACTCTAGAATTTGTTGACATTTTCCCGCGAAGTCACCGATTGTCCAAGTGCCTGAAAAACCCCTGGTTATGCCTGGTTATGCAAAACGAGAACTTTCCCTGAAGAGTGTGCTCTCTCTTCAAGGTCAACATTTTCATGAATGTTTTATCAGGAGCATTGACTGGTACAGGAATAATATGTCTCTCTCTCTCTCTCTCTCTCTCTCTCTCTCTCTCTCTCTCGTCTCATTAGAATGTGTTTGTTAGAAAAGGACAAATCAGGGGCAGTCATGTGATCTTCGCACCCTCTTTCTATCCTTTTCTAACGCATGCGTTCAAATGGCCAGAGAAAGAGAAAGAGAGAGAGAGAGGACAAAATCCTGGGTCCACTTGTGATCAGGAGGCACCAATTAAGACCTGGGGATTTCTGGAAGATTGAAGTATTAGGTTTTGTGAGAGTTTAATGCAAATTTTAAAGTAATTTTAGAAATTTCAGGTATTTCGGAATCTTATTACCTTATAAATCACGTATTTTAAGCCACTTCAGCCTCTCAAGCAGACTAACATTATAATTGCATAACAAACTGTGGAGAACTACTTAAAAATTACGTGAATGGGGAAGTCACGTTTTTGCATTACAATAACATATCTAATAATCATTGAAATCTCCCCAAATTTCTAAGATAAATTTACGTTATTGTTCCTTTTCGAAAACTTCATACTTACTTCAATTTTACGGAATGACCTTCACAGAAAGTTCAACTGAATGAGATGAGAAATTAACGAATCTTTTAGATAACATTTACGTTAGGTCTATTTCCTAGGTTAGGGTCTACTAGTCTATTTTCCCCCGTTGAAACAACATTGAAGATGCCCTGAAAGAGGAAAGGGGACGTTTTGAGAGCCGTGCGCCACGTGCGATCATAAATTCGCGAGATGAACAGGTCTACTCGTCAGTCAATTTTACATGTGAAATAACATTGAGGATACTCCGAAAGAGCAGAGGAGAAGTTTCGAGAGCCGTTTGCCTTGTTGGCTGTAGTAAGCCACCGAGATGAACAGGTCCGCTCGTAAGTCTATTTTCCTTTTTAAAATAACAATGAGGATGCCTCGAAAGAGCAGAGGGGAAGTTTTGAGAGCCAGAGCCTTTTGCCTTGTTGTTGTTGTTGTCAAGAATCCTTTGTCGCATGCACGGGTCTACTCGTAAGTCTATTTTACCATTTAAAATAACATTTAGGATGTCTCGCAAGAGCAGAGGGGACGTTGTGAGAACCCTCAAGACTTTTGTTTGGAATTGCTCAAACACTGACCAATACGAACTTCAGTAACTCATTCAGGAAGGGGAAATAATATGAGAAAAAAATGAATTTTACGTCTCTCTTATACTGAATTAAAAGTCGATGTCTCCCCAAACAAGGAACAATCCAAAGTGAATGCTTTGTTGTCGTAGGGACTAGGGTATTAGAAAAGGTTCTACATATAGTCTTAAGTTATAATAAATAATTCAATTGTTTAAACCTTCAGTCTACTTTGTACAATAGACACTGGTTTATCCACTGTGAAGGTGAGTCCTCCTGCAAGGCCGACGTGGTCCTGAAGATTATCCCCAACGCGGAGGTCTGATAAAACAGGGATCCCATGTTGTGCCAGGTGTTCGCCAGGTCCGATCCCGGATAGCATAAGGATCTGCGGACTGTTGATGGCTCCAGCGGACAAGACAACCTGTGAAACATTAAACATTCATCAGTTAGCCAACTGGGGCCCTAAAATAACATCACGAGTTCAAATACTCTTTGTTGGTTTCATGCTATGATACATCTTTATAGGGCTTAGCTATTGGCGTTGTTGCACACTCTCGCTACAGGCGATTTTAAGGGTCGACTCAGTTGTAAAAACTTCCAAAAATATCAGTGGTAGCACTAAAAACTTACGAAACCCACGCTTAAACTCACGCACATGCTTTGAAACGCACGACCGTAATAATTGTGGTGTTTATTATAAAAAATATAACTTTTTTACGCTGAACATTTTGGTTTAATGTTGAGAGTCGTAGCTTAATTTGGTGAAAAGTTATGGACGAAAATAGGTTTCAACTATGACCCCCTCCCCCGCCGCTCCTAGAGTGGCTAAGACAAAAATTAACCCAGCTGGCTAACCGCCATGCATTTGAATTTCGCCTCTTGGGGGCTCCATTGATCCGCTTCTTCTTCTTCTTTTTGAGAGTCTTGGCTCAACTCTCCTAGTATATGGGGACTCTGGCCTATTGTTGTTAGTTTCAAGTAAGATTTCCAGGATGAAAAATTATCGGCTTTTCGACCATGATTATCGTGCTGGAACAACATTATTGCTTTCAGGATATACCACTTAATTTATTCGCTCTGCCATGCCGTTTTTGCTAGACTTTTTTTCCCTAGTGATACCCACTACTGTTTCCACAGTTCGAGTTCCAGTTCGAGCATCGATAGAGATTTCAATTGTGTACATAGTTGGAACCACATCCATGAAATCAATTCAATCAAGAGAACACGCGACTATTCGTTAGGAATCACATCCATACTGTCAATTATTTTGACAGGGTTCCAATTTGGGAGTCTGCCGCGGTCTGGCGAATAGTTCCATTTTTGAGCCACGCCGCTTATGTTTGATTGATCATTATGTTGAGAGTTGAGCGCGCCACTCGTCTCATCCGAATCCTCGCATTTTCGATAACCATCTTTGTTTACAAATTCGCAGTCGAGACTATTTCAGACGGTGCAGGCATTTTTCAGGCGCCGCCCGCGGCCGCTAGTAGAGAACTCGCGCGCTCGCACAGTGGAGCGAAACGTACAATTTCTTGGAGATAATTTTTCGAATACAATGGGTCTGTTGCAAACTTTTGCTACAACGATAAAGAGTGTAACATCGTACGTAAAATCGCCCGAAAAGTCCATTGGTGGCATCAGAAAGTCATGAAATGCGATAAGAAACTCACAAGAGACGTTTAATGAAATCCAAGATGGCGGTAAAATATCGAGCAATCTGTATGCATGCACCTTTAACATCCAAAGATTGCCAACGTTGACAACCTCACAGCTTCAGAGGTTATGTGTTTATTTACATTGTGATTGGGTGTGATCGATATTGTGAGGTTGGCTATCCTTGGATGTTCGTGGTGTATGCAGGTTGTTCGATATTTTACCGTCATCTTGGATTTCATTAAACGTCTCTCGTGAGTCTTATACTGTATTTTATGACTTTCTGATGCCATAAATGGTCTTTTCACGCGATTTTACATGAGATTGAACACTCTACAGCGCTGTAGCAAAAGTTTGCAACAGACCCATTCAAGATTATAGACTATAAATAGCGCAAGATAATTGCAAAAATTGAAATCATTAATGTTAGAGCTTAAGGTGATTCCAGGTGAAACTTTTCCAGATTTCAATCCGATGAATAGCGTCTTTTGTCACTTTTGGGAAAAATGGGTTTGTTGCGTATTTTTGCTACAGCAATACGACACACCATTGGCAGATACAGGGGGGCGAAGGGGGCAGTCGCCCCCCCCGTTCGGCTATATAAAAAGGGGGAAAGGGCAAAAGAGGAAAAAGGAAGGGGTAAACAAAGAGAAGAAAATGAAAAGGGGGTCTCCGGGGGGTGAAAATCACAGCCCCCCCCCCGTTCGTGAGGGCTGGATCCGCCAATGCCGGACACACCGATTCTAAAGCAATAATTCAGCGCAAATAATGATTTGCTCATTAAAAACTTTCAAAATCCACTCAGTAGCGCAGGAAATCGCTTTCATTTAAAACAAACCGTGCTACACTATGGACACTATGGGGCTGTTGCACACTTTTGCCATAAGCGACAATATTAGTCGATTCTGGTGTAAAAACCTCTAAAATTAACGATGGAAGCACTAAAAACCTCCGAAATCCACTATGAATAAACACAATAAACGTTTTTATTTGCGAGGGCGTAGTGGTGGCTGAGGTTGGTAATAATGGGAGATTCCTATCTTAATTTCGTCACTCTCGCTAAACTGACAAGGATAATTCACAGAGTAATTAGTCATCAGAGTAATGATCCACATCCGATGAATGGTACCGCGACACCTAGTGACAACGGTGTCGCATGAATGTCGTCTCTTTTAACCTCAGACCAAAAATTGTAATCAATCTAGTGGAAATTGGTTTTAAAGAACAGTGCAAGTGTTTAAGAGTGGCCATCTGGACACAGAATTCTAATATAACCAGCCAGGTGAAAAATGTTTGGTTATTTCTGTAATTTATCAGTTTCTTCGTCGTGCAAATTCTTCCAGAAGAGACATTTATGTCGATTTTTTGTGTCCAGATGTAGCCACTCTCAAACACTTGCACTTTCGTTTATTACCGATTTCAAATGTGTTTATCACAATTTTTTTTTTTAAAAAAATAAAGGTTAAAAAAAGTGAGGCAAACTAACTGAGCCTGTGTGAAAAACGTCCACAAGAGATCTCGATCATGTCTGCCTCCGTGAAGTTTCAATATCACGCCCCACAAGCACGGCTGCCGTTTTGCGTATAAATCAGTGCTATTTTTCAATTCACCGATGATTCCACCGGTTGAGAAAAGATTACACAGTTCAGTTCAGTGCATGACTGTAATAAACTAAAATACTCTGTAATCTTTTCTCAACCGGTGGAGTCGTCGATGACTTTAAAAAACTTGCGGATATTTTAATTAATCAACGGAGTCTCCACCGATTAAGGAAAGATTACAGATCAGAGTATTTTCGTGCATTACAGTCATACACTGAACTGAACTGTGTAATCTTTTATCAACCGGTGGAATCATCGGTGAATAGAAAAATAGCATTGATTATACGCAAAACGGCAGCCCTGCCCACAAATCCTCGCTATCGCTATAGCTCGTTGTTTGAACTAATCGGCCCTGAAATCACCTTAAAATGAGTCAAATAACATGGGTTTTGCAAGCTTTTTACAAGAAATTGTCTTCAAAGCAAATAAAACAACTTCTATTTATGTCCCGAAAAATCTATGTTTTGAACCATTGTGGGCCGCGGCTACTATACACGGCTACCGTGCTCGTTAGATCAGGAAGAAAACGAGGAAGGATGAATTACGGCATTCTGAAAATCAGCAATCAGCTGGATCGCTGGATCAGCGTCGGGGATCGGGCGATCGTGAAAGTAAGTCCGAATTATCTCTCAGGGCGAATCTAACTCTGTCTCTGTGTCACTGAAGAGCTCTCGTGTAACGTACGAACACACGCCTCTTCTCACGTGAAAAAGATACTCTAATGATTAGATCAACTCAACGGTAGATCTCTCGACGTCACACGGTTGCCAACAATGGGGTTCTTGCAAACTTTTGCCTCTTCCTGAATGGACTGTCGTCATTTTGTGTAAAAACTAACGTCAAATTAAAACGGGCCTGACATCCTTTGACTCCTTTTTCGTACGATTTGTTCTCGTATTTTGGCACGGTAGTTCTTGATTGGGGGGGGGGGGGTTGTGGACTCAAACCACTCGCTATTTTGGAAAAGAGCGAGGGAATTTGGTCACTCTGTGAATCTCGAGCCTTCCGAGCGAAGTAAGAGTAACGAAATTGAGATGGGAATCTTCCATTATTAGTGTCCAACACCCATGGGCGGATCCAGGAATTTTCCTTCCTCTCTCTCCTTCCTTCCATTTGAACGCATGTATTAGAAAAGGATGTCATTGCGTGACTTTGGCCTTCATCTCCGTCCTTTTCCAAAGCACGCATTCAATTGGAAGGAGAGAGAGAGAGAGAGAGAGAGAGAGAGAGAGAGAGAGAGAGAGAGAGAGAGAGAGAGAGAGAGAGAGAGAGAGAGAGAGAGAGAGAGAGAGAGAAGAGAGAGAGAGAGAGAGAGAGAGAGAGAGAGAGAGAGAGAGAGAGAGAGAGAGAGAGAGAGAGAGAGAGAGGAGAGCGACACATTTCTGTATCCGCCCATGCCAACACCGTCTTTACATTCGTACATTCGTAGGGCCATAAGACGTAAGTCCTGCATCGACGCAACCCGCATTACCTACACGTAAGTACAATGAACGCTCTCTCATCTTTCTTTCCTGCTGTTCTCTCAAGACCAAGATAGGTTCGGGCTACGTGTAGTGTGGGTTGCGTCGAATCGTCGACACAGGACTAATGGCTCTGCTTGTACTTTTGAAAGGATTTCATGAGTTTAGGAGTGGATTTCGTAAGTTTTTCGTAAGTTTCTTAAGTATCGTTATTTTTGCAGGTTTGTTCAACTGAAACGGCCTTTAACCCTTTCAAGGGAAGTGGTACACAATAAACACATTTGTGCCATTTACTGTAACATGGGATTCAATGGAATTTAAAGGACGTTTTGCAAACAAAATTGTGTGATCCATCAAAATTCTTAGAAAATTATCCTCTTTTGAACGGTCCAAAAAAATCTCAAACAAATTCAAATCCCAAAATGCGTGCATGAAAGGGTTAAATCCCCTACAGCAGTAGCGTAACGAGAGTTTCTTCATCTCTCTCTTTTCTCCATAAAAAAAAACGTTTGTGAGACAAGGATGGACAACGGGATAAAACCCCCTCTTTCTGTCCTTTTCCTACTTGTACATTCAAATGAGAAATGAGAGAGATGGAAGAGATCCTGGTTGCGCAAGTGGCCTGCAGCAAAAGTTTTCAAGAGCCCCATTTGTTCATAAGTTAACTGTTTATAGAAAGATTTCTTATGATATTCGGCAACAGAGTTGCATCCCGCTGATATATCTCAATTTTTTGTTTTGAATGAAATCGATCAAAAATCGGCTCAGCACGTGACGCGCCCCGCGGGGGATCCAGCGGCTAGCGTGTCATCTATTCATCTATGACTGATATAAGTCAAGGAATTGATTCTCTGCTGTTAGTATACCTGTCTTTATGTACTTATTCTAGCAATCTTTTTCTGTCGGGCGCGTATTCGAGTCCCATTGAGAAAGACTCCGCGGTATCATAACGTCTGGAATCTGCGCATATATGGATTATTGCTTAAAATGTAACCATACGTACCAGACGTCATGAAGCCATTCATCTTTGTTACATGATTTTCATTATTATTAACGAAAATTTCTTTGAAATTTTGTAACGAATCTTGAGGACGGAATCATTTCTCTCCATTTATCTGTTAAAGACTTGTTTTACACTGTTGCCAGTATTTTGCCACCGCGCCGGGGAGGGGGGTGTAGGTTGGCCTCAAAAATTACCCAATTTAACTTCTTGGAGAAGGGGGGGGGGGAAGGCTAAATCCTGAAATTATCGTTAATTTGCCTGTTTTAAAAAGCTCTACCTTTGAGTGGCATTTATATAATGCTTTAGCTAACGGGAAACTTAATGATGGTTGGTTACTATAGCAACGACCAATGGGGCTCTGCCTATCTTTTGCTGTAAACGATTGAATAGATAATTTTTGAGTAAATGCACCGAAAATGACAATGAGCTCACTAACCCACTAGTGCATACGGTTCTGCTATGCACTAATGGGTTAAAAAATTACGAAATTCTCTCACAAACTCAAAAAATAACTTTGAAGTTTAAGGCGTAATAGCGAAGCTGCGCAGGCACGTACCATGGTAGATTCCTATCTAGTTTGAGACTGTCCTCTGTCTATGTTTTTCTATCGAGGGAGAGACAAGTGACCTGCGTGGCGCCACCATTACGCCTTGATCTTTAAAGAATTAACCATTGAATCGCTTATTGCAAAAGTTAACAGGAGTCCGTGGCGCCACCATTACGCCTTGAACTTTAAAGAATTAACCATTGAATCGCTTATTGCAAAAGTTAACAGGAGTCCCATCAGTGGCGTCGCATGCCAACTGGCAACGTTGCAATTTGACCATTTAAAACCTTGTAAAATATCGATTCGAGGGAGTGCACTGTACACCTCCAACAGTTCGACCTTTTATATGGATTTAAATGGCCGCATTGCAAAGTTGCCAGATGGCACGCGACGCCACTGAGTCCCATTCTTCCAACGCTTGACCAATAACATCATTTATAGACAGTTTGATCTATCAGTGTTTGGTGATTTCTCAGCTGTCTAAAGGAAGATTCTGGCTCAATAAATAGCGCCACTAGTCATGTTTTTAAAATTGTACTTTGAAAGCTTATTGCCCCCCCCCCCCTGAAAGCATTAATCGTAAAGGGCGTCACCTCATTAATTGCGTTATTTTTCACCCAATTTTTTTTAACTAGATTTCGTAAATATTGGTCCTAGATTGACGGAGAATGCTAGCACCGAATTGCTGGCAAGATATTAGGCCAGGTAGGGGTGTTCCATCATTATGATAAAATGCCGCTACGTAGCCCAACATTCTGCCAAAATGTCGGTGCTTGCTTTCTCTGTCAATCTTGGACCAATATTGTTGAAATTCGGCTCAAAAATTGAGTAAAAAATCACGGAATTCTTTTGGGGAAGCCCTTTTTTCGATTAATGCTTTCAGAAGAAGAAGGAGAAGAAAAATAAAACTACAAGCTTTTAATTGACATTTTAAAAAAAATTATCTGTCGCGTTTTCTATTGAGCCAGAGTCTCCATTCAGACAGGTGAAGAAGCAGCTTCACTGAAAAATAAACGATCAGCCCCACCAATGAGCGGTAGCCCTATCTCAAAATGTGGCATTATGTGCGATATGAATCTGGTTTGTTTGCCTCACTTTGTTAACCTTAAATCACAAGCTGTACCTAATGAATCCAGTGGAAATCGGTTTTAAACGAAATAGCAAGTGTTTTAAAATGGTTATCTGGACACAGAATTCTAATACAACTATATCCAGCGGGCTGATCATTTACTTTATCTTTATAAACCGATCGTTAAAACTGTCTACGAGTGATGCTATTGGTCGAAAATTGTATGAAAAATGGCTGTTGCTATGGTAACCATCGTTAAGAGTCTCGTTTTATAAAGGCTATTCATGAGTTACCTTTAAAAAACGGACACTGTAACGATGGTTACAATAGCAACGGCTAAGTTTTACAATATTCGACCAATAGAATCACTCATACACAGTCTTAACGATCGGTTTAACGATGAAGTAAATGATCGGCCCGCAGGTGAGAAAAGTTTGCTTTCTGCTGCCATGCGTCAGTTTCTTCATCGTGTAAATCCTTCCTGAAGAAACGGTCTTGTGAGTGAGTCTTTGCGATTTCTGTGTCCAGATAGCCACACTAAAACACTTGCACTTTCGTTTATAACCAATTTCAAATGTATTTGTCACAAATTTTTTTAAAAAGAAAATTTAGAGGTTAAAAAAAAGAGGCAAACAAACCGAGCCTGTGTAAAAATGTCCAGAAGAGATTTTCATAGTGGCCACGTCCTTGAACTTTCAATATCACGTCCCACAAATCCGTTCTATCGCTATAGCTCGTTGGGATTCGCAGATGATTTTGTCAAGAAATTTTTTATCTCTCTCCTTCAGTCGCGCACCGAGAATCTCTTCATCTTTCTCTTTGCTCCATTATAAAAACGTATGTCAGACAAGGATGGACAACGGGATAAAACCCCCTCTTTCTGTCCTTTTCCTACTCTTACATTCAAACGGGAAATGAGAGAGATGGAAGAGATCTTGGTTGCGCCAGTGCTCTCTGTTATTCACACTCAAAGGACACATTGTTATTCAAAATCGTGACAGTTTTAAAGTGCATTTAACATCCTATTACCACAGAACAATACAACCAGAACGGAAACTCTGTCGGATTTTGAAGCAACTTCATTTCGCGTCCGCCATGTTGGGATATAGGATGTTTACATCTGGATTCGCGCGCGAAAAAAAAAAATATAGGACATGATCTGCGAAATTTTCATTGTGAAGTGCCAAAAGAATGAAAGCGAGGCTGGAAACTTAAGATTTCTTTCCAGAATTTACAAAAATAAATGAGTTTCAACACAAATCACACACGTCCGCCATGTTGGGATATAGAACCACAGCGTTATTGCCTGTTGGTGCCGTTAAATTTCAAACTTGCTTCCATTGGCTCTTATAGGAGTTTCCGTTCTGATTGTATTATTCTGTGCTATTACCGTCGCAGATTTTGCTTTGACACACTCTCAACGAGTGCGCAGTGGTGGCTCGTGCAATCTGGCAACCGTGCACTTTTGCCATTTAAACGTATGCAAAAAGACCGATACTAGGTGAGGCGCTGCGCCTCACCAAGTAATCGATTATTTTACACAGTTTTAGATCTAGGAAATCCATTGTTGCCACATTGCACGAGCCGCCGCTGCGAGTGCGACCGTCTCGTTTTAAAGTCTTCGCAGGATCATGAAACGACTTTAACCGCAAGCGCAGGTGGAAAGGACTCAGGAATGACGGAAGGAGATACGCTGCGATAATAATCCTATGAGGTCGTTTTGAGATGAGGTTGATATTTACGAATTACGACAAGCACTTGCGTGTATAAATGTGTATAATGGTAATGGTTTTGTATAAATAATGGGTATACTAACCTCTCTCCTGGCGAGGGCGGCTTGACTGACGCCATCTCGCACGAATTGCACACCGTAGGCGCGCTTCGTGTTGGGATGTATGAGGATTCGGGTGACGTGAGCGTTCATGGCGATGTGCAGGTTCCGTCGATGTCGTGCGGGTCTCAGGAAAGCTTTGGCCGTGCTGCATCGGCTCCCCCGACGGATCGTGCCCTGGAATTATGCATCGGAAGTTAGGTTATGTATGTATACAACGGCAGGTAAAGTCAGCAAAGTTAACGATAAGATTTAGACGTCCGCGGGCCGATTTTTGAAATCATTAGATAAGCCTGATAGACTGGATAAATAAAGGGCTGCTATTTTCCCTTTCAATTTTTTATCAAAAAGAAGAGCTGTTTAACCAAGTATCCCTGCGCTATATCTGATGAGCTATCGGCTGCTTGAAACAAGCCGATAAAAGCCGATAGCTTATCGAATGTAGCGGAGGGATACTTGGTTAAAGAGCTCTATTTGTTGATAAAAACACTTTAAAAGGACCAATAGCAGCCCTTTATTTATCCAGTCTATCAGCCTCAAAGATCGGCCCGCTGAAGTCCCTACTATGTAGAGAGTTAAGGTGAATATATTCAGCGTTGAGTGCCGATATCTGCCACCAGAGCGCTACCGTTCGATCAAAGTCGAATTACAGGCCGAAAGTAATTTATTTTTAAGAAAACGGAGTGTCAGTTACTAGATAATTATCTGAATAGTGTCTCTGCAAAAAAAATCTCGTCAATAACTTCAAAAATAAGGCTGAAAGTACCAAAAAATGAAATATCGCATTTCGATACAAGAATCTATTTGCGATATTTCAGTTTTTGGTACTTTCAGCCTTATTTTTGAAGTTATTGACGAGATTTTTGCGGAGACACTCTTCAGATGATTATCTAGTAGCTACGGCACTCCGTTTTCTTAAAAATAAATTACTTTCGGTCTATAATTTGAGTTTAATCGAACGGTAGCGCTCTGGTGGCAGAAATCGGCACCCGAAGAATCACCTTAAGACAAGAAAAACCACGGGTGCCGCCTTTGGAAGCGTTTTCGCATGTTTTTATTTACACTCGGAGAACCGTTTTTGTGTTTCGTTCCAATCAACGAGGTATAGCTATTGACCTGTTTAATGATGACTTCACGATCAAGATTGGATCCAAATAAATGCATCTGTCATAAGATGAATGACTGGTAGAGCCAAAACTTTTATTTACTAAACAGGAATAACATGAGAATATTGCGAATAGTTTTAGTTAATTAATTTTTCATGGTTATTGAAAAAATGAGTTTTGCTCATCACTGGCACTAATAATTAAAGGGAGAATCCCATCTGGTAATAGTGTAACTTCATCAAGAAGTTACCTATAAGAGACGAATTTCCTTTGACACCGCTGTCACCAAGTGTCACGATACCATTAATCAGATGAGGATCACTACTTTAGTGCGTAATTACTCTGTGAATCTTTCCTGTCAACATAGAGAGAGTGACGACATTCAGATAGGAATCTCTCATTATTAGTGTCCTCCGCAGCCAATATGTATGCGCATTTAAAAGCATTTATGAGCTTAGGAATAGTGATGGAAAATTCCTGGGAATTTATTTTTCGGGAATATTTCCGGCAATATTCCTCAACCGAGAATTTATCCAATTTTTTAAAAAAATATTAATTTTAGTTAATTAAAACTGTTTCTTTGTGGTTTTTGGATGTTGTTTCACAGTTTTCCTTGGCTTCTTTGGCCATTAACATAGCAGTAAGACAATATCAAGAAAAATGTAGGCACCTGCAGTGAATAATTGAAAAAAAAAAATCTTGAACACCCTCTTATTTATGTGCTTATGAAATTGACTAAAAAAGCTGGACCGCTCGACACCTCCCCTCCCTCCATTAGTAAACCCATTTCTCCTTCATTTGTATACTTTTCCAGCTCCCCCTCCCACTACCACACCTCTTTAATTGTCCACCCTCTAGCTCTGCTCTTACAAGCATTTCAAAATTGGCCATTGAGATCCTAACCTATAGGTTAAGGCTCAGGAGAAGATGCATGGTCAGGGTTTAGAGTTGTGAAAAATTTAAAATAGGTTTTCGAATTAACACAAATTCTGTGCGATTCAATGGAATTTATGATAGTGGGGAATATTCCCGATTTCGGGAATTCATTCGACCGGGAATATTCCCGGCGGCACATCACTACTGAGGAGTGTGGATTTCGTGATTTTTTTTAGTGTTACCATCGTTATTTTTGCTGGTTTTTTCCATCTGAATGAATCCTTAAATCGCTTACATTAAAAGTGTTCAATAGCCCCATTACTATTGTATTTTCTGCGAGTTCAATTCTCATTATGGCAGAAAGTTACTCGGCGATTGAAGTGTGCGAATTATCAAGTCATATTAAAATACGCTTAGACCCCTTTTTGTCATAAATAGAAAATGTTTTTGTACCTGAGCGACCATGAACCCGGTTTGTGTGGCTCCGTTGATGTCTCGATTGGGGTATCCAATTTCCTGGCCGGCAGCCACGAAAGCGACAACAAGCGGCGTCCTCCACGGTGCCTCTTGTATCGTCAGGTAACCGCCAGCCTTGTGATAAGGCGTCCTCGTCAAATATGGATTCCGATTATCCTCGCTTTTCAAGAAATAATGGATGACGTCCTTGTAGCTCCATCCGGGGTTACCTGCGCAAAATTACAAATTAAGTATGTTAAAGTAAATACATGAATGATGTTTCATTTCTCTTTCACGACTCTTCTGAAGGTTACAGTTATCAATACTTCTTTAAATTTAAAAAAAAAAAAATTGCTCAATGTGAACTTTGACCTCTCTTCAGCTCCATAGGCGGTATTTGCGCCCCTTCTGCACCCATTAACCCTTTCATACCTGGAGTCCATTCCAATGGACATTTGAATAACATGTATTCTTATGGAAATCAAAAAAAGACGATATGCGCATCAATTTAGATGAGGAAACATCGCTGAGATCAACAATGTTAGTCAAAAATCCGTTCCTGGAAAAAAGAATTTTCAGGTCTGAAAGGATAAAAAAAAAAAAAAAAAAAAAAAAAAAAAAAAAAAAAAAAAAAAAAAAAAAAAAAAAAAAAAATTAGGACCTAATTCCAACACGTTCCTCGACTTTTCCTTGAAACTTCCTAGCCTTGAAAAGTGTCATTTGAAATACACGAAGGATAAAACGAGGGTGAGTATCAGCTGGAGAAAGATTTGGGGAGAATGAGGTAAATGGGAAATTGTGAATTATTGGACTATGAAACTGATACAATGCATTGATAAAAATCGAATGAACATTTTTTGAGGAAATTAAAAAATTAAGGATGGAAAATGTCAATTCTTGGAGGAAATCTCAAGGCTAGTCCGGATTAATGTTGAGATTCAATGTTTAATTTCCCCAATTAATATCCACTCCTTTTGTATCAATTTATAACCTTTTCTCAACGTATTCCATCAGTCCCATAATCCAATATTCCACAACGGGGCTGTTCCACAGTTTTGCTGTAAGCTATGTAAAGTCTAGACCATCCTTGATATTACCTCAAGATATTAAAATTTTCTAAACTCAATATTTAATTTTCTCCATAAATGTCCGTTCCATTCCTATCAATTTAACCTATTCTAAATGTATGCTATTAGTTCCAAAATAAAAATAATGGGGCTCTTGCAAACTTTTTTGCTACAGGGGGCTAAAGTCTTATTTTTGCCTCAAACATACCGGGTGTCCGGTAAGTCCCGGAACGGCTGCGCCATTTCTTTATTTACGCAGATAAAAAAACCAAACTTTGGGAATGTTCCTAGATAAATAAAAACTACTTTTTTGGGGGGGGGTCAAAATTTAGGTCGCCCCTCCCGGGGGGCGGGGGCGCCCCTAACTTTTTTTTTCAAATGGCAACCCCTATCTTGTGATGCCTCATTCGAAAGAGGGTAAAAAACTGAGCATTTTGGCGCAAACCGCATGTCGATATCTCTTTTAGTATTCGAGATATCGAACTTCAAAATCTATGGAAACCCATTTTAAAAAAATCATAACTCTTATTCAGAAAGTCGCTATTTAAAAAACTAGGGGTCTAAACTACTCTACATAACAAGCTCTTTCCAAAGAAAAACACCTCTGCCCAAAAAAATTAACTTACAGTTATTGTTTTTTTCCCCCGCCAAAATGTTTTAAAAAATTGTAACACCCTGTGTAGTGTGTACCCCGCGAGATAAGACAGTAGTATCCACTACTTCCACATTGTCCTGAAAGACTCAATGCATATGCATGTTTAGATCTACCTTGTCTCTTATAAATTTCACTTCCTTTGCATTGTCTCAAGCAGCGCCAGTGTGCAGTTTTAGGACAGGAAGGAGGAGAGGAGCTAAATCTGAAATTGGGAGTTGCAGGAAATTTTGCACAATTAACCGTGCAAAATAAAGAAGAAAGAGATGCCCATGTAGAAGCTCACGTAACGAAATCCGCTCTGATAGGATTCACCTATTTATTCAGTTCAAGTTATTATTCAACACTTAGATACTCGACGAGATACTCTCTGGTGAGAATTTCTATGCTAATTAACTGCACCCACCAACTCATCGTCTCCTTAAGCTCTTGTCATGTCACACGATTTGCTGAACTGTGAACGTGGATGGCTTGATGCAGGAATCAGCATGTACAGGATGTTTCTTCAGTAGAAACTCATTTTGTTGCGTATTAACCCTTTTGGTATCACGCTCGAGCAAATATTACCTATACTCTAGGTCTGAATCTTTAATCAAGCTATACCGCCAATGTTAAATCTTGGAGAAGGTTTTGTGTGTTTGCGCGTATATCGACTCCTAGTTTGTTTAAGTAGCCTGGTAAGTAAACATAGGCTGTTTCTTTGGACCAAGTTGAACTCCTCTTAAACGTTTTAACCTCCAGATCAAGTCGCTTGTGCAAAATCTCTAAGTTGAACGCCGACAATTTTTAAATATTATGCTTAAGTTCTTTCCAAACTCACAGGATTCGCACACATACATAAACCAAAAAATAATGCAAATGATTCATCACTGTTTTTTTTTTATTCTTTTTGCGAAACATTCTCAAATCTTCGGAAAAAAAATACAGCCTATTCATTGCCCAAACTCATTCAAACACTCTGTGTACTGTGTAGTCACTTTAATTGGAGGCGCCTACGATATAGGTGTAACATGTCGTGAAGATTTAATTACTTTTTCGGTGTGAAATCAATCCAATTCTCGCCGTCTCGATCGGAACTAGCCTGACGCGATGTTAACGTCATTATTGTATTGTTTTAAACACCCCCTCCCCCTCCCAGTTTTTTTTTCTTCTTTTTTTCTTTTGAGTTTTATGTCTTTTTTTTTTTGCTGTCGAAAATCGGCGACTCCGCGACCCGTCATTGAATCATTCTAATCCGAACGACTGATTTCTCATTATAAACTCTCTAACTATCTTTTCTCTCTCTCTCTCTCTCTCTCTCTCTCTCTCTCTCTCTCTCTCTCTCTCTCTCCCGGAGCGTTTGCCGTTTGCTCTCCTTATAAAGAACAAACAAAATGCGTACGACAACTCGCAAGGAAACGGAAATGCGACCGCTCGACTATTGGACTTGAGGGTCTGAAAATACCTCAAAATTACTGGTTTTTTTATTTCTTTATCCGCGATTCGGAACTACCGAAGCGTGTCACAGAACTATTGTCGCGCGTTTGCGAAAATGAGCATTGCCGTTTATGGAAAATGATGCAACGTGTAAGTCTCAAATTTTTACCGCATGTTGTACGGTATGAATTCACTCCGTTAACTTAATTTTGCAAAAAAAAAAAAAAAAAAAAAAACATATTCATACTAGTGGCGGCTTACACGATGTGGCAACAATGGATTCCCCCCCCAATTTAAGCCCATGTTAAATAATCGATTCTTTGGTTTGGCGCCGCCGTGCCTCATGTAGAATCGATATTTTTGGAGAGGGTTAAATGGCGAAAGAGCATGGTTGCCATATTTCACGAACCGCTGCTGACTCAAACCTCTGTTGAGTATGAAATCTTCAAAATAGAATAAATTATGTTCTGGTGGTGTCAAAGGTAGTTTCGAGGGCTAATCTTTTATGGTAAACCTAGTGGTTTCTCATGCAATGTGGCAACAACGGATTCTCTCCATTGGAATTCCTCCGTAACATAATCAATATTTAAGGGATTCGCGGAATCCCCGAAAAATTGATTATTTTCAATGGGTCTGTTGCAAACTTTTGCTACAACGATTAAGAGTGTTTAATCCAATGTAAAGTCGCCTGAAAAGTCCATTGGTGGCATGTGAAAGTCATAAAATGCAATAATAAACTCACAAGAGGCGTTTCATGAAATCCAAGATGGCTGAGAAATATCAAGCAACTTGTATACATGCACCACGAAAATCCAAGGATGGCCAACTTTGACAACCTCACTTGAGGTAGAGGTTATGTGTTTGTTTACGTTGTGATTGGTTGTGATCGATATTGTGAGGTTGGCTCTTGGATGTTCGTGGGGCATGCATACAAATTGCTCGATATTACTCCGCCATCTTGGATTTAATTAAACGCATCTTGTGAGTTTATTATTGCATTTTATGACTTTCTGATGCCACCAATGGACCTTTCAGGCGATTTTACTATAGATTAGACACTCTTAATCGTTGTACCAAAAGTTTGCAACAGACCCATTAGTTCAAATGGCAAAAACATTGTTCCCAAACAGGACGAGCCGCCACTGGGTAGAACGATCGCTTAAACTACTTATGAGCGACACTTTTGGTAGCATAGTTAATTAAAACTCGGCGTATAGTAATAAGCGTTAAGTTGAACGTGAACCATCAACAGTCATTGAATAATGAGCAATATTGACAGTAACGTTGGCCGCAACGCTTTAATTCATTGTCCTATCAAAAGCATTGCTGTAATAATAGGCAATAGGAAATCGAAGAACCTGCCTCCTCATTCGCCAGCATTTCTGTGCAGTAGAATAGGTTCACTGTTCAGCCATTAAGCACGCGGCCTGCCCGCCTGCACAGCAAGTAGTTAACTATTCGTACTTAGGAGCAATCTTATTGCATACCCTGCTAATTGAAGGCACTCCAATAGAAGAGTCTCATTATCACCACTTTTCGCAACTGAATTGCGTCGGCCGTCGCACGTAGGAGTATTTGACCCGAAAACCTGGCCAAAAACGGAAAATTGAAAAGTCGTCCAAAAAAGAAACTAATCATGGTTTTTGAGAGGTAAGTAACCGCTCTATTGCGTAATAGATGTGTCGGAACATCTTCGTTTATCTACTGTTTAGGGGACAACATGGAACTGAGCGCTCGACGCACCTGCGGTTGTTCACCGCTCGAAGCGCTGTTAATAATCAGTCAACATTTTCCATCGAGGACAAGCGTTGGGGTATCCAAACATTTCAGCAATTATGGACGTTGTTTTAGGTGGCATGTGCTTCATTTTGATGGCAACAATGTCTTTTTCCGTGCACTTTTGACCCTTTTACATCTAATTTAGAATGGACATGAAAAAAATCTCTAATTTTAGGCTCTATCTTTTTAAAAAAAGGCAATTTTGAATACGTTCCGGGCAAAACCGGGCACAACCAAAACAAGGGGGTTAGAGTAGACCCTTTTAGGCAACTGCTCCAACAGTAAAAAATTGCAAGAAATTTTAAAAAAAAACATGTTGAAGTCAAGCCTTTTTTATGAAATAAGCGTCAATAACTCGGCAAAAGAATGAGCTATCGACCTTTCGTTTGAGCCAAAATTCTTAATTTTTTACCCCTTTTCCAACCATAAACCGTGCAATAGGAGTTTTGAGTTTAAATTGGAAAATTAACCAAAATCGATTTTCAAATATTCAAAAACACGCAAATATTTTTGGCCAGGTTTTTGGAGTAAATACTCCTACGTGCGTCGCCGCGCGCCTCAGCGAAACGGGAGAAACAATCATGATGTGATCCTTTTAATCAGTGACAGGTCTAGACAATTTTTCTGGGGCAGGCACGCCGAATGAATTTTTATATTCGAAGCGTTTCAGGAAGAAATTTTGGGCCATTTTCCCTTGAAAAAAAAAAAAGCATTTAAGGCTTCAAGGAAGGTGTAACGAAAGTGAAGTAAAGTTGATTTTCTTGCGACTTGACAGTCGGAGCATCCCGAACGTATACAATTACCTATTCTATTTACGGAGGTTTTATTCAGTTATTGAGGTTGCTTTTTCTCGCCGGTCATGGTGAGGCACCTCCGTTAACTTCATTTTTCATTTATTTGTTTTTTCTTTTTTAGTGATTGATTGATAAAGAGGCAGTAATGCTTTTAAAAGTCTCGTTTTTCACCGTATTTGTTTTAGCCTTGTTTCCCCATTTTAATGTGTAGTGTTTTTATTTATAGATAGACATCGGTAGGGTATTTACACGGAGAAAAACTTATCTTTGGAGCTACCAGAATTACTTCTACGTAATAGTTAAATGTTCATTCGCGTATCCTTAACTAGATTTCTGGTAATATTCAAAATACATTTTTTGTTGAAACCAGCTATATCTTCACAGATGCCAGAATTTACATTTAACTATTCCGTAGAAGTAATTTTGGTAGCCCCTAATATGAATTTTTCTCCGTGTACTGGTACTTTTTGACAAAAAAAAAAAACTTGATACAGTGATACCTCGTTATCCGCGACCTCCGTATCCGCGGTTTCGGTTATCCGCGATTGGTTTTTTGAGACCCATGCTCGTTATCCGCGACCCTTTACCTCGGTTATCCGCGATTGAGAGGCCGGAAAAAAATTTCAAACGATGAAACTTGTATTTTTAACGGTTTCCAAGGCAACATTTTATTCAACATTCACTTTTCTTAACCTTCAATTTTCGAATATCTATTTTCAAATAAAATCAAAATTCGCCGTGAAGACGTCAAATCTAAATTTGACATCATCAGGCATGCCATAGATCTTGCCGAGGAGGCCCTGAGGATAGATCCGCATATGGATAGGGCCTTAAACTTTCAACGCGATCTTACCGCTCTACTGTCACCATACCGCGAAGTTCAACGGGACCTGCAACGTCAACTAAAGCAGCCGACGCTCGAGACATTCTTCAAAAAAAAAGTCCTCTTAATAGTCTATGTAGGTACCTATGCACAAACTGTTCCCTTTCTTTCATTTTTTCCCTTTTTTACCTCCTTTTTGTGACCGTTTTTCAGCCGTTGGTCCCTAACCCCTATATTCCCATAAGACTAATGCCTCCATATCCGCGGTTTCGGTATCCGCGAGGTTTTCGCGGAACGTAACCCCCGCGGATAACGAGGTATTACTGTACAGCAAAATGACAAAAAAATTTACATAGCAAAATTCGAACTACTTGGACACCAACTACAACGACACCAAGACAACGGCGGCTCGTGCGATTTGGCAGCCACGGATTCTTTCCATTTAAAACTGCTTAACATAATCGATTTTCAGGGTATTCATTGAATTTATACTTTGCGTAGCTTCAAATAGCAAAAAACATAGGAAATAGTTTAGTATACGGGCAGCTGTACTTTCTGACCTATCATAGCCTAACCTGATCTAACATAACCTCACAGGAATAATGGTTGAGTAGGGGATAGCGGCTTGTTAACTAAACTATAGCCAAAACATGGTTGCCAAAAGACATAGCTGGCCAAGACACATGAACTCGAGTCACCGTTATTTTGCTTATTGTTAGTAGCTGAGATTGAATTCTGGTTTTAACCGGAAAGAAGGGCGAAAAACAACCTTCATTTTGCGTTGATTACCTAACGCTTCCCAGGTGTCGTAATCTTGTCGGTTCCCTCTGACGTAGAGCATGTAGTTCAAGACGCTTGATCCTCCAAGCACCTTCCCTCGAGGCCAGTTGCATCTTCCCTTGTTCATACCAAGGCAGCCACGACCTGAAATCAAAATGCATGCTATTATATTCCGCATCAGCTTTTGTACGATGCGTCTACTCCAAGGTCATCGTCCACAATACAAGAACGTCCAACGTAAACTTAGAGTCCCTTGATGGAAATATTGTATAGGGAGTACCGACACGAGCTCAACGAGTTGTGATTGGTCGTTGGTTTTAGGCTCTCACGGAGTCGAGCAGGAGTCGACGACATCGAAGGCTCCACACGAAAGGAGTCGATTCGTAGAGGAACGTATGGGAACGGACCGGAATGCAGGCAAATCCGCCAGTCCACCACTGGTCCACTGTCGAACTTAACCTTCGAATGCGTTCACGCGGTCGACAAAATCGACTCCTGTCAAAATGCATAAAGTGTCGTGTCGGTACTCCCTATACAATATTTCCATCAAGGGACTCTACGTAAACTTAGGCTAATACACGTTTTTGTCTATAAAGGGATTTGTGCTTTTGCAAATATTGTCAACATATTTTTTGGTCTAATGGGTCTGTTGCAAACTTCTGCTACAACGATTAAGAGTGTCTATTCTAATGTAAAATCGCCTGAAAAGTCCATTGGTGGCACCAGAAAGTCATAAAATGCAATAATAAACTCACAAGAGGCGTTTAATGAAATCCAAGATGGTTGAGAAATATCAAGCAATTTGTATGCATGCACCACGAACATCCAAGGATGGCCAACTGTGACAACTTCACTGGAGGTAGAGGTTATGTGTTTGTCTACGTTGTGATCGATGTTGTGAGGTTGGCTATCCTTAAATGTTCGTGGTGCATGCGCATACAAATTGCTCGATATTTCTCCGCCATCTTAGATTTCATTAAACGCTTCTTGTGAGTTTATGATTGCATTTTATGACTTTCTGGTGCCACCAATGGATTTTCAGGTGATTTTACAGTAGATTAAACACTCTTAACTGTTGTAGCAAAAGTTTGCAACAGATCCATTCAATGAAAAACTAACCCAGTAGGGAAAAAATAGAAAAAAGTAGATTATCTTCGGCGACTTTACTTTATTATTATTTCCAAGAAGAGGATATATATATATATTTGTACTTTATATCAATGAATATGTAAAGTGCTAAATTTTATCCTTGGCTTGATGAAAAAATCAACTCAATGGTGACGTAGTCTGCATTTTGCTAAAGAAATCATTAACCCGCTTTACCGTTTGGACTTATTAAAATTTGGACATTATTTTTCTTGACAAATTGACCTTGTGGACCAAAAGTCTTATCGGACCAACCGTGAGTTTGGAAAAAAAAAACGAATTGACAAACTGTCCGGCTACCTGCGGGCCGATCTTTGTAATCATTTGATAAGGCTGGTAGACTGGATAAATGGGGGGGCTGCTATTGGTCCATTTAAAGAGCTTATCAAAAAGAGGAGCTGTTTAACAAGGTATCTCTCCGCTACTTTCGATAAGCTATCGGCTTTTATAGGCTTGCTTCAAGCTGCCGATAGCTCATCAAATGTAGCGAAAGGATACTTAGTTAAACAGCTCCTCTTTTTGATAAACTCTTTAAATGGACCAATAGCAGCCCCCCCCCCCCTCCCATTTATCCAGTCTACCAGCCTTATCAAATGATTTTAAAGATCGGCCCGCAGTCGCAGTCCCGTTTTAATTCAGGGCTGCCGTTTTGCGTATAATTAATGCCATTTTTCAATGCACCGATGATTTCATCGGTCGAGAAAAGATTACACAGTTCAGTTCATTGTATGACTGTAATGAACTAAAATACTCTTATCTGTAATCTTTTATCAACCGGTGGAGTCGTCGATGACTTTAAAAAAACTTGCTGTTATTAGAATAAATTAACTTAGTTTCCACCGATTGAGGAAAGATTACAGATCAGAGTATTTTCGTGCATTACAGTCATACGTACGCTGAACTGAACTGTGTAATCTTTTCTCAACCGGTGGAATCATCGGTGAATAGAAAAAATAGCATTGATTATACGCAAAACGGCAGCCCTGCGTTTAATGGGTCTGTTGCATACTTTTGCTACAACAATATAAAACCTTGATTGTTATGTGAAATTCGACGAAAATCACGATGCGCATATTAAAAACGTTCAAAATCCACTCATTAACTCAGGAAATCACTTCAATTTCAAACAGCCCGCGCTACACTAGACACTATTTGCACCGGTATACTTCTACATAGACGGAACCACCGTACATAAGTAAACAACATCGTAACTACAAAATGATGGAATTTCTTTTTGAATACGTGAAATATAAGCTGCATTTGCAGTCTGGTCTTTTCGGTGTATCAAAGATTACAAAATAATATAAGAAATGTACGCATCTAAACGAAACATTCCACTGTTTGTAAGTTCTGTTCATGTTTACATAAACGAGATGGTTCCATCTATGTAGTTATAAGTCGGTGATATAGTGTCTAGTGTAGCGCGGGTTGTTTGAAATGGAAGGTATCTTCTCAGTTAATGAGTGGATTTTGAAAGTTTTTAATAATGTGCGCATCGTTATTTTCGCCGAATTTGACGTTAGAAACAATGAGTTATATTGATGTAGCAAAAGTACGCACCAGACCCATTCGATACTGAAAATTCGTGAGCTCTAGCTCTGCCGTTTTGAAGAATACAACTAAACAATGGAGGTAAGCAGGAGCGCACCGAGAGTTTCTTCATCTCTCTCTTTTCTCCATTAAGAAACATAGGTCAGACAAGGATGGACAACGGGATAAAACCCCCTCTTTCTGTCCTTTTCCTATACTCAAACATTCAAATGGGAAATGAGAGAGATGGAAGAGATCCTGGTTGCGCCAGTGGAGGTAAGTACCTGTAGGTTCCGTTTTATATCCCCAGTCCAGTTTTGACAATTGCAAATAGGCAGCCAAAGATGGCACATCCGAGATCTCCGTTTCGTCCGGTCCCGCCTCCAAGAGGAGAACCGTCCAGTGAGGCACTTCCGAGAGGCGGCTCGCTACCACAGCGCCCGCGGATCCGCCTCCGATAACAATAAAATCATACTCCCGATTAAGCTGGGCCTGATTCCTGATCCTGCTTTCAGGATCGAACATATCATATCGATAGTAGGCGATGGCCGCTATCAGCAGAGGCACCAACCAAACGCTCGCTCCGACCAAAGTCACTCCTGCTTTTACAGCCGAGCTCAGAGCGATTAAAGCAAAGATCATTTTCTTCGTCGAATTCTAAGATCTTAAAGTCTGCTCTTCTTAAAATTAACATTATTCACTTTTGCTTTTGTCAATTTTGATTTCGCACTCTTCACCGTTCCTTTTTTTTATTTTTTTTTGTTCCTCTTACTTTGTTTTTGTTTTTTCTTCTTATTCTGTAGGTATCCTCATAATTTTTGCTCCGTCGAACAATTTCGGTTCTCTCCGCTACAGAAAATTGAAATTTGTGTTTCAGAACTCAAAAAGATCAATGCTCGAAGAAAATTAATTACGTAGTTATTCTGTCGAACATTTCGGTTCTTTTCGTGCCTGAAAATTAAAAAAAAAATTGCGTTTCAGAATTTAAATAGACCACTTCTCTAAAAAAACTGATTAGTTCATAGTAAATTGTGTGAGTATCTAAAAGAAATTTTGATTTAATTGCAAGTATCGATTGTTACACATTCATATTAGAAAAAAACAAATTCGTTTCAATATGTTTGATTTTTGAGCGCATTGTCATGAATTCGGAGTGATTATTATAGTCTAGGTATCAGTTTATCTTACGAAGATTTGAGATCAGTTGCTCCGTGTGGATATCAAGCATAAACTACACGGCTCAAAGAAATTAGTGTCCTTCAGTGACTTCTTTCTCACTTTTCTCCACATTTAAGCCGATTTTTTTAAGTCGATGGGTGACGCTCGAGTTCCCAACGTGTGGAATCCACGATTCGGTTTCTGTTACGCGACGATTTCCGAACAACTGAGTTTGGACCAATCGGAAGCCACGCTTCTATGAAAACGTGCCCGATCGTTTCTTTTTTCTTTTTCTTCTTCTTCTTTTTTTTCGACGAATTATGATTTCTCAACGCATTCGACTGAGATGTGATTGTGAGCGGATGGTGACGGTTCTAAATCTCCCATCGGGGTCCTGTGTGTTTTTTTTTTTTTTTTTTTTTGTTTTTTTTTTTTTTTTTCAGAATGGTCCGTTCCTGCTCCACGTTCCTTCTCCTCTTCGTCCTTGCGTTGACGGCGGTTTCATTTGGTTCGTTCCCTTTCGGTCTTGAAACTCACTTTCACTACTTCAGGAGCGGCGGACGAATGGACTGCGGGTGGGGGTGGAGGGGGGGGGGGTCGTCGAAATGAATGATTGTGATGTTGTGACAATAACACTTATTTTTAACACCCACGCGCACGCACACGCAATCGGAACGCTCGTTCGATTTATTAACCGATTATTGACCGATTGACGGCGACCGTTTGCGCTTTGACGCGAGTCGCGACTTCTCTGTGACGACGCTCGCTCGGGCGAACTCGATGGTCGTCCACCGCTCCCCGGAAATCTGTCATTCCCGTTCCAGCAACCGATTGAGATTTTGATTCCTGCAACAGAAACAGAAAAGAGAATTTTAATTTTAGCGATTTGAAACATGAAGAAAAGGTTTTTGTATGAGCTAGCGATGCACTATATAAATACATTGAGAGACCAAGGGTCTGAAATGTTGTGTTTTTTATGAAGAAAATGGAAATACTTGATGAGCTGAGAACGAAGATGCTTTTGGTTTCTAATTAAGTCCTATTGTTCCGGAGATGAGATTTTGGCCCAAAATACATTGTTAAAAATAGGAATTGTGCGTAGTGACGTCACTACACACACACGAATTTTTGCAACTTTACACGTGTGTATCTCCAAAACCAAGACACTTTGGAAAAAACCAAAGGCACTATTATTGTCCTCAGCTTATCAAGTACTATCATTTTCTATTTAAAAAACACAACATTTCAGACCCTAGCAACTGCTACATTCATTTTTTAATCCGAGTTGTATTTCATGTGTGTTAAAGAAAATGCATGCATGTGAAATATTGACTAGGGGGAAATTCCTTTAACCTAAAGAAAATGTCTGCTGCTAAAAGTAAATGATTCCATGTTGTGACAGCGATGCTCCTTCATGTAATCGGAACTTTACTTCGCGCAAGGAAAACTGTCACTAGCAAACGTGTTTCCTTGTTTTTAAAGAAGTGATTTCTCTCAGTGTAAATTGTAGAGAATATCCCACGAACACTTTTTCACATCAAACTTAATCGGGGGGGCGCCAGGCCCCCATATATTTTCTGTAGGAAACCCCAAGTCCCCCTTTGATATTCTGGGGGAGACTCCCAGATCTAACATTAATATTCTGGGGTGAACCCCCAGACCTCCTTATAAGTGGTTACTTTGATAGTAGGGGCTGGCTGCAGATTGTTTTTGCAAATTTTCCTAAAAATTCAAACAGCTATATTTGAAACATTCCAATTTTCCCCCGTGTTCATCCATTTTACCTGTTTTTCCTTTGATTTTAATGGAAAGTTTTTATGATCCATAACTGCTTGCAATTTAAAATTTCGGGAAAAACAAAAAAAGGTACTTCGAGGAATGATAAAAGCAATTTTTCTGCATTTGGATGTATATGTGGACCATTAATTCAAAATTTATGTTGGAATACAGACCATAGCCGTAGCCAGGATATTGTCTTTCTCTCTCTCTTAGCCCTTTTCAACGCATGTGTTAGAAAAGGACAGGAACAGGGGCTGAAGTCACGTGACAGCCCCTGTATCCATCCTTTTCTAACACGTGCATTCAAATGGGCTAAGAGAGAGATAGACAATATCCTGGCTACGGCTATGATACAGACAGACAACTGCGCCATCGCAATACTTTCTCAATTTCTAACTTCGTTTGATTGAGATAACAAAAATAATTCCGAAATGGGAGTCTTTCTAACTTTCGCTATGACCGTTAGTAAGTAATTAGTAAAGGCTGTTTTAGTCGAGCAATTTGTCGTATCGATTACCGTCCGAAAGCCTCTAGTTCCAAGCAAGCACTAATACAATGTATTTTCCTCCGAAGCTAATTTTTGAACGGAAATTCAGGCTATTAAATCAAACAACTAATGAACCCCTTTTGTGATTAGGAATTAAACGTCATCGAAAATGCTAAGTTATGCCTGGTTCCATGACTAAAACTGCCAAAATCAACAAGAAATTACAGATTCAACGATACATTCAGTTGTTGGAATCATCCAAATGTTGTTGTTGTGGAATTGGCGGGAATCTCCAACGAGCAAACCTATTTTTCTGGTGGCTTCTTAATTGCTAACAATGCTTAGGGCTCTCAAAACGTCCCCTCTGCTATTCTAGGGCACCGCCAATGTATTTTTAAATGGGAAAATAACTTACGAGCAGATCTGTCTTTTTGGTGGGCTGTTAATCGCTGACAAGGCTCAGGGCAAACAAAACGCCCCCTCTGCTATTCCACGGCACCGCCAATGTATTTTTAAATGAGAAAATAGACTTACGAGCAGATCTGTCTGTATGGTGGGCTAGTAAGCGCTGACAAGGCTCAGGGCTCACAAAACGTCCCCTCTGCTTTTCTCGGGCTCCGCCAATGTATTTTTAAATGGGAAAATAGACTTACGAGCAGATCTGTCTTTTTGGTGGGCTGTTAATCGCTGACAAGGCTCAGGGCTCACAAAACGTCCCTTCTGCTCTTCTCGGGCACCGCCAATGTATTTTTAAATGGGAAAATAGACTTACGAGCAGATCTGTCTTTTTGGTGGGCTTTTAATCGCTGACAAGGCTCAGGGCTCACAAAACGTCCCCTCTGCTCTTCTCGGGCACCGCCTGTGTATTTTTAAATGGGAAAATAGACTTACGAGCAGATCTGTCGTTTTGGTGGGCTGTTAATCGCTGACAAGGCTCAGGGCTCACAAAACGTCCCCTCTGCTATTCCACGGCACCGCCGATGTATTTTTAAATGGGAAAATAGACTTACGAGCAGATCTGTCTTTATGGTGGGCTGTTAATCACTGACAAGGCTCAGGGCTCACAAAACGTCCTCTCTGCTCTTCCGAGGCACCGCCAATGTATTTTTAAATGGGAAAATAGACTTACGAGCAGACCTGTTGTTTTGGTGGGCTGTTAATCGCTGACAAGGCTTAGGGCTCTCATAACGTCCCCTCTGCTCTTCCGGGGCACTGCGAACGTGTTTTTAAATGGGAAAATAGACTTACGAGCAGATCTGTCTTTTTGGTGGGCTGTTAATCGCTGTCAAGGCTCAGGGCTCACAAAACGTCCCCTCTGCTATTCCGAGGCACCGCCAATGTATTTTTAAAGGGGAAAATAGACTTACGAGCAGACCTTTTGTTTTGGTGGGCTTTTAATCGCTGACATGGCTGAGGGCTCACAAAACGTCCCCTCTGCTATTCCGGGCCACCGCCAATGTATTTTTAAAGGGAAAATAGACTTACGAGCAGATCTGTCTTTTTGGTGGGTTTTTAATCGCTGACAAGGCTCAGGGCTCACAAAACTTCCCCTCTGCTATTCCGGGCCACCGCCAATGTATTTTTAAAGGGAAAAAATAGACTTACGAGTGGACCTGTCTTTTTGGGGGGCTTTTAATCGCTGACAAGGCTCAGGGCTCACAAAACGTCCCCTCTGCTATTCCAGGGCACCGCCAATGTTTTTAAATGGGAAAATAGACTTACGAGCGGATCTGTATTTTTGGTTGGCTTTTAATCGCTGACATGGCTCAGGGCTCACAAAACGCCCCCTCTGCTACCCCGGGGGTACCGTCAATGTATTTTTAAATGGGGAAATAGACTTACGAGCGGATCTGTTTTTTTGGTGGGCTTTTAATCGGTGACATGGCTCAGGGCTCACAAAACGTCCCCTCTGCTATTCCGGAGCACCGCGAATGTTTTTTTAAAAGGGGAAAATAAACTTACGAGCAGACCTGTCATTTTGGTTGGTTTTTAAAACGCTGACAAGGCTCAGGGCTCAAAAACGTCCCCTCTGCTCTTCCAGGGCACCGCGAATGAGATTTTAAATGGGAAAATAGACTTACGAGCAGACCTGTCTTCTTGGTGGGCTATCAATGGGTTTATTGTTGAGAGATTGTTTAGTGGAAAGTATAAAAGCCCTTGCGTTGTATTCTGTGGAAGATTCTGGATGTGTTGTGTATGTTTCGCATGTCTTTAGAATAAAACCAGATTGCGGCCGCTTTTGTGGTTTTATTCTGGGGGTTTCCTGAGACATGATTTGACCAAAACTATCAGTAAACCTCAAGTAAACTCGTGGCGGCCAAGGTCCAAAAATTTCTCCAAACCTCTCCCTTTTACTATACCTTCCTTTTTCCCCTACCTAAATCTCCTCTCTTTAAAAACTTTTCTTTAAAAATCTGTTATTTTAACCTTACCTGAGAGATGCATGATTGTGCGTGAGGTCTCTCAGATTCAACTTACAAACTAGCTGATATCAAAGCGACCAAGTCCCCTCCCCTCCCCTCCTCCGACCCTTTCTACTCCTGTGTTTCTTCTAGCCCCCTACCCCTTCAGATTTCAGCCTGAGATTTTATCTCTGATCTTCATTATTCAGAATAATTATTACAGTCTGTTGGCTGCGCTCACGCAAACCATTGCATAACTCATAAATTGCAGGCGCATGAAAGTGCAAAGGATTTAATCCCCAAAAGGGCGCTGATATCCGAAGAACCAAGTCTAATTTTTTGTCCCTACCGCCCTTTCTTCTGTTTCCCTCTTCTACTTCATCCTCTTGCTATAGTTCACCCCCCAAAAAAAAAAAAAAAAAAATGAAAAAAAAAATAGAAAAAAACTTGGCGTTACCTGCCAACATAGAGTGTACTAACCCGCATATCAGCTTTTGCAGGTCAACGCCAAGTTTTTTTCTATTTTTTTATCATTTTTTTTTTTTTTTTTGGGGGTGAACTATAGCAAGAGGATGAAGTAGAAGGGGGAAGAGAAGAGAGGTGCGGTAGGTACAAAAAATTAGATTTGGTTTCTTCGGATATCAGCGCCTTTGGGCATTAAATCCTTTGCACTTTCATGCGCCTGAAATTTTATGAGTTATGCAATGGTTTGCGTTGAGCGCAGCCAACAGACTGTAATAATTATTCTGAATAATGAAGATCAGAGATAAAATCTCAGGCTGAAATCTGAAGGGGTAGGGAGCTAGAAGAAACACAGGAGTAGAAAGGGTCGGAGGGGGGGGGAGGGGGGGACTTGGTCGCTTTGATATCAGCTAGTTTGTAAGTTGAATCTGAGAGACCTCACGCACAATCATGCATCTCTCAGGTAAGGTTAAAATAACAGATTTTGAAAGAAAAGTTTTTAAAGAGGGAGATTGAGGTAGGAAAGGGGAAAGGTAGTAAAAGGGAGAGGTTTGGAAAAATTTTTTGGACCTTGGCCGCCACGAGTTTACTTGAGGTTTACTGATAGTTTTGGTCAAAGATATCAGGCCGGTTTTGCGATTTATTCCTATTTTAAAGGGGGTTGAGGTTTAGGTGGGTCAGTCATAAAGAGATTTTTGACAAAGATGTGTTTCTAAGAAATGATTATAATAAAGTTGAGTCCATCATAAGGCACATCAATAGAGCAGAATGAAATAGCAAGCGCAATCCCTCCCCCCTCTTTTCATTTTATTTTTTTATTACAAGCAATAGTAAAAAAATAAAAATAAAAAAAAAAAAAAAAAAAAAATAAATAATTAGTAGAAAGTAGTAGTAGTAAAAAGCTAAGTTGCAATGATTTTCTTCTTTAAGCTTTACCAAACCCCTTTTAAATTTGAATGTCACTGATGGAAAGCTAAGTCAATTCTACACGAGGAAAAAATTTCCTTTAAGAATTTCAAAATACTAAACTGTTTCTGATACTTTACTAATAATAGTTTTGCACTATTAATATTATTAAAGCTACAATATTTGAAATTCAGCAGGTATAGAGCTTAAAGTTTAAATTGTTTTTGGTACCCTGAAAAGATCAAGGATCAGTAATGCGTGATTTTAAAAATTAAAAAAAAAATGTAAGTTACTTAGTACTCAGCGAGCTGAGAACACGGATGTCTTTACGCCAAGGAATAGAGCTCGAGTCTATGTTTTTTCATTCTTTACTAGTGGTTATAATTTTTTTCGGAAGTCATTGGTGAGCTTAAACCAAAGATTCTAATACGGTTTCCTCTTGGGTCTCCCAGTTTTAAAGACACACTCAAGTAAAATTGCAAAATAACGTTTGAGTTGTGACGGTATAGCTCATCAGGTTTTACAAGAACTGGTTTGTGCAACAAGAACGTAAAAATCTGGAAACCCTGTATTCCATCCATTCCAACTAATATAAAGTACTGACTCGAGGGAGTGCACTGTGCATCCTCAAAAGTTTGACCCTTTACGAGGGTTTAAATGGATGTATTACGTTTTGCCAAAGTGCACGCAACAGCTCTGGTTCCTAACATATACAGTATCTCCCATCAGAGTGCTTCCAAAATTCTAATTTCTAAAAAAAAATTATCACAGGTCTTGACTAACACCATCACAAGAGCTCACATATTATGAGAGAGGTGTTCTGGAAAGTAGCAATGTGGCAAGTAGCCTGAAAAATTGCTTCAACGGGCATTGTTTTGCAGCTGGTCAGCACATTGGTGGATCCAGCCGTAGCGAAGGGGGGGGGCTAACCTGAGATTTTCACCCCCCGGAGACCCCCTTTTTCCTTTTTTTCCTCATTTTTTTCCCCCTTCCCTTTTTCCCCTTTTTTTTTTGGGCCGAACGAAGGGGGGGAAAGGCGACCCCCCCCCCCCCCCCTATATCCGCTGATGCGTCGAAACAGGTTTTGACCCGTTGTCAACAAAAAAGTTTGTCTCCGTGTTCTTCAGTATAGCGAGCAACGCTACTTTTCAGAACCCGGTATATACTCAGATAATGTGAGCTCTTCTGTAAGAACTATATAGTATCCTTTATTTGACACTAAGAGAGTTAGAGAAGGGGTTTGGGGGTGGGAAAAGGAATTGAACACTTGATTGATTTGTAACAGTGAGCATACTAGCACTTCTTGCAATCTCTTTGAAGGAATTGATGATCAATGTAGAAACAGCAATCTGCTAATAATAGGGATTCTAAGACTTGGAGCTCATTGGAGTTGCCTGATCTCAGAATATACATTGCTAACAGAAGCGACAGATAAAAAAATATATAATCGTATGGACAGCATTTGTCAACATTTCTAAAACCACCAAGGATTTTAATCATCCTAACCCATTGAAATCAATCAGTATTAACTAGTTGCCATCGGTTATAAAAAACCCCAACTTTGAAAGTGGCTCTGATGCCTGGTTCAAAAACTTGTAATTAAAAACATTAAAATTCATTCTCTTTTATCAGAAGGGACAATATAGCAACAAATGATTTGTGACACTGTGACAGAATTCACTACACACCCGAACACAAGAATTCTTGGCATAAAAAATGGATGAGCGTTTGTAAAGCGAATAATAAAACCTAGATTGAGTTATAAGTACAGAACTGAAAAATGGGTAGAGCACTGAGAAATAATTTAAGTTGATCGTTCAGATTGCTAATTTCATGAACAGTAATGATCCACAATTACGGCCGTGGCCACAACATTTCACGAGCAAACTTCTGGAAGTTAGTAGGAAACAAGTGGGTGGGGTTTTAGTTGATTGAAATAATCTCTTAATGCGTCACTAATAAAAATAAAAGACATGAGTGATTAAAAAAAGAACAAAAGTTTGGGAACACTGCTCAATTAACCTCAAACGTTAACACTACACATCTTACAACAATCCTGTCTCGGCAAGAATTGCCGAGCAAAGTCAGAACTTAAGGAAAAAACTAATCGAAGAGTATTTAGAGGGAAAGTAGAGAACTGTTTATTGTCAAATCGTTGAAACCTCCGATGATACGATCATATCATAACATTGAAATTAAAGATGAATATGAATAATAGGAAACAAACAAAAAACTACTCATACGACCACTGGGCTATTATGCCAATGCAGGCAATGCGGTCGCCGATAGTCCCCGGGAGGTAGCGCGGCACTCGCAATCTATCAATTCTCTCATTCTCTATCCATCCTGGCACTGAGCAAGCTCCTCGAATCTATCTGGCGAAACGGTTGGCTGTTTGAATGGAAAATGACGATTTTACGCTAATTTCAATCACAGATATCTCCCTTAATACAATTCGAAATTCAACGAGACCTGGACTATGCCCCTCAGGAAAGCCTAACGAATCTTTCTGTGTCAGGTTATATGGGGGTTTCATCTGCCGTTATTCCGCAATCTGAGCGCAAAAAACGAGCGGCCGAAACGCAAAAATTTTGAATTTACGCTAATTTCAATCATAGATATCTTCCTTGATATTGCTCAAAATTCAACGAGACCTGGCCTATGCCCTTCAGAAAAGCCTAACGAATCTTTCTATATCAGGTTATATGGGGGTTTCATCTACCGTTATTCCGCTATCTGTGCGCAAAAAAGAGGGGTGAAACGCAAAAGTGAGTCGGCAAGAGGCAAAAAAAAAAGCGAATAAATCGATGTTTTTTGGAAATATCTCCGTTGTTACTCATCCGATTGAAAATCTAATTAAAGAGCGGAACATGTACACCTCAAGACAAATCGAACAGTACCAGGTGTTATGGGGTTTTAATGGGCGGTTTTTTGGAATCCTAGGCAACAGATCATATAACGCTTAAATCGACAAAAACGAACTGATCCGTGTATAATAAGTGTCCGCGGACGCCACCTTCTTGCTCGGGGGTTTTTGGGCTTGGCCTGGTGGCTATCGCCACTTATGATCTGAGGTGAGTGCCATATTGTTCGTCATTATGAATGGGGCGTATGAATCGTTGATCAAAGATCCTCTCGAACATTTGATGTGAGTATTCGCGCTAAACCGCATCTTTCGCAACGAGGTTTGCAGCGTTGCCGCTTCAATCGTTTTCATATTTTGCATTTCAATGCAAATGAGAAAAATCACGATGAATGTAATTGATAAACCCTTTACCTACCCTTGATAATACATTTTAGAACTTTGTGTGTTGTCTTTTGCCCAACCCATCGAAATCTTAATGCCGAATTTCAACACTTGTCTCGACCTTTCCTTTTTTTCTTGAATTGAAAAGTGATATTTATAAGGCATGGGGCGGAGGGGGGTGAAGGAAAATTTGGGAAGAATGAGGTATAATGGGAAATTGTGAAATATTGGATTTTGGAACAGATTGAATATATTGAGAAAAAGTTAAATTAGTATAAATGGGATGGATCCTTTTAAGGAACTTCAAAATTTAAATTTTTTGGGAAAAGTTGAGGTTTATGATTAGTTCCCAGTCATCCAATTTAGTTCTTACCGCGGTTAAAGGGGCTCTTGCAAACTTTTGCTGTGAGGGATTGAAAAATCGATTCTTGCATAAAAACCTGTAAAAATGACGATGAGTACACTAAAAACCACGAAATTCACTCCAAGAATCGAACTTAATGGCGGAGAGACGCAGGTATCGTGGGAGATTCTTATCTATACTGAGACCCATCTCTGCGTTTCCGTAGAGAAAGTGACGTAATAGACAGGAACCTCCCCCTTGATACTTGCGCTAAGCCACCGCAACAAACTTGCCGTTTTGGCAGTTATGTTTGTTTATCACTGAATTCAGTGTGATTTTCGTGATTTTCGCTGGTTTTTTACATTACGTTCGGACTATGCTAGCCCCATTATGCCGATTTCCGCGCTTGTTCGAATGATTGCCAATCTACTTGGCAACTATGTATTGCGGTCAGTGAGATATGTCTTCAAGTTATTATGAAATATCTCGGTTGACACTTCGACCGTTCGTTGAGTCGTTTCTCGTTGTCTTGGATGACCCAAAAGATCCTTCGGTGAACTTTTGGTCTCATCCTCATTTGGAGATTCTGTCGCAAGTGCGAGGTTTGAGGACGCCGTTCCATTTTATTGGTGCAAGAACCAGTGACCCAATTGCCGTTACTTTGGCAAGCCCAATGTTAGTTCGTGCAGTGTGGCAACATAAGATTCTCTCTATTTAAACCTACGTAAAATAATCGATCTTCAGGGGATTCGCTGAGAAATCGATACTTTTGCATAGGTTCAAAATTTTAAAAATAATTAATTTCTAACCACGTGATTTCTGATAGTCAGGCGAGTTGAAATTTGAATTTTTGGAAGATTTGAGACTTGACAATTATTTTGCCTGAAGAGAAACATTTTTAAACCCGTTGGACCGTAAAATTTAAATCAGAAGCTTTTATGTCAGGCTGGACAGACCGGCAATTTTTGAAGTTTTGAAAATATATTGTTTATTTTAAGCTTTTATGTCAGGCTGGACAGACCGGCAATTTTTGAAGTTTTGAAAATATATTGTTTATTTTAAAAACCTTAACAGTACGAGTACTTTTAGAATCTGTGAATTTATAGCGCTCAAGAAAATATCACAAAAAATGTTTTCAAAACGGAAAAAACAGTATGGATTTTCTTGTTCGGAAAAACCATAGTCGTCTTTTTTATGTCCGCAGTCGTCCAAACAGAGTCTTATAGAGTTTCGCGGACGGTGCAAACCCCTGTTAGCGATTAATCGCGATTTCCGTACACTTACGTGGAGGCTAGTGGCCCTGAGAGGATGATTTTTACCGAAATGTTGTGTGTGTCAAATTCTGCTCGAAATCAATTTTTTTCTTACGATTTATGCCCAAAAAACCCAAAAAGCCACAGGGGAAGAAAAAAAAAAAATAAAATAAATCGTCCACAATCGTTCACGATGATAATCGTCTACTGTCTTCCGTAAGACTCCATGTAAACTACTGTGGACGGCGGACGGATACAAAAAGACGCCTCATGTTTTAAGTCAGTGTGCTGCGTGTACAGTGTTCCCAGATCGAGGGTAAAAAGCCGTATCGTCCCCCATTTAAATCAATGTAAAATGTACGACTTTTTCACCCCAATCTGGTAACACTGTGCGTATAATAACTTTGTTTGTGTCGAAGGTACTTATATTTAACAGGTATGCTCGGAGCTCGACTCGCTTCTCGCGTCATCTTTAGTGGCGCGCAGTTCAAAATCATCATCCAAGATGGCCGACAAAAGAAGTAAACAAATCGACTCTCACTCGGGTGACACTCTCGGAGTCGCCCGAGTGAGTTGGTTTTTTCTCTTCTTTTGTCAGCCATCTTGGATAATGATTTTGAACTGCGCGCCACTGAAGATGACGCGGGAAGCGAGTCGACCATACCTGTTAAATATGAGTACCTTGGTTTGTGTCACTCGACTTTATCCACCTTTGGTGCCTCTGACCCACCGTGGGACGCGGGATCACGATGGATATATCGTCGACAGTAGCGCACCGAAAGTTTCTTCATCTCTCTCTTTTCTCCATTGAAAAACGTATGTTAGACAAGGATGGACAACGGGATAAAACCCCCTCTTTCTGTCCTTTTCCTAGTTATACATTCAAATGGGAAATGAGAGAGATGGAAGAGATCCTGGTTGCGCCAGTGATCGTCGATGTTTGTCATAAAACGAGTCGCGAGTCGCTTCAATTTCCGATCGTTAGCACACTAACCTTTATATTAAAAAAAAAAAAAAAAAAAAAAAAAAAAAAAAAAAAAAAAGAAGAAGAAGAAGAAGAAGAAGAAGATGACATAACATAACACGAAGCGCGAACCGAACGGCCTTCGCGATCTGCTGACCTACTGATACGCACGGCAATCAGCTGTGGCGCTTCGGACGGTATTTTTGAAGAATTATGCAAATTCATAAGAAATAAAATCGAAATGAGTGAGTGAGTAGGCAGTCTACACCTCGCGGCAATTCGCGCAGCACATAAACACACGCTCATACCATACCACTTCCTCCACATTTCACCCGAAGTCCGGTACAGTGTTGTCAAGTCGGAGCTTTCTTTCATTTGTGTCTCAAAACATTTTCAATCTGCCGCTTTTTTTGAACCCATGCGGAAAAAAAAATACTGGTAGAATCTACCATTTATTAACCGTGTATACTATCAAATGTAAAGTTTTTACAGTGAAAGAATGCACGCGGAGTGCAGAAATGGTATTTTTTATTTAAATATGTTTACTTTTCACTCCGGCAGGGATTGAAATCCAGGAACGCGGAATTAATTCCCATTTAAGACAATGTATTTTGGACCAAAATTGCATTCCCGGAAATAGGAAACGTTGTTGGAAACGATATAGTCCTCCTTATTTTCAGCTCAATAATACTTTCATTTGTTGACTTAAAAACACCAATCTGAATCAATAGAGGGGTCACTAGGGGAGTTTTGGTGACATCACCTTTTTGCCCATGTTTCAGAGTCATGAGTTGACATGCATGAGTGAAAGAGCCTCAGATGCAAAAGATATGAAAACCCTTGAGGGCGATCGACTCCATTCGCCAATCTGAATCGATAGAGGGGTCACAAGCTGGGTTTTGGTGACATCACCTTTTTGCCCATGTTTAGGAGGCATGAGTTGACATGCATGAGGGAAAGAGCCTCAGATGCAAAAGATATGAAAACCCTTGAGGGCGATCGACTCCATTCACCAAGCTGAATCGATAGAGGGGTCACAAGCTGGGTTTTGGGGACATCACTCTTTTGCCATTGATTCAGAGTTATGACTTGCCATGAGTGAAAGGGCCTCAGATGCAAAAGATATGAAAATTGCAATCAACTACCGCATTCTTGAGTTTCAAAACTATTGTGTTCTGAAGTATACTTTCTTTAACACTGGATCAGACCCGTGTCAGTTTCTTCATCGTGCAAACCCTTCCAAAAGAAACAGTTTTATCGATTTCTATGTCCAGAAAGCTCCTCTGAAACTCTTCCACTTTCATATAAAAACCAATTTCAATTGGATTTGTTACAATTTTTATTTAAAATTTTCAAGGTGAAAAAAAAAAAAAAAACAAACAATGAGGCAAATAAACCGAGCCTGTGTGACAAACTTCCTAATAATAAAATTAAAAGTTTTTCATCATGGCTGCCTCCGTGAAGACGTTTCCAAAGCACGTTCGCTGAGAAAAAATTATTCTTGGAATTACGGAACGTTTACTGTTAAATATGGGGTAAAAAGAAATTCATTTTAAAATAACAAGAATTCAAATTGATTAAACGATTCTTTCTTGTGATCCTTCTGAATTATGAGAATGTTTTATTGGACCAATACTAATTATCACTGATCCAATAGAACGTTCTGATAATTTACAAGGAAGAATCGTTGAATCAATAAGAATTATTGTTGTTTTAAAAGGAATTTCTATTTACCACTCATTTAATTATACCTTTCGTAAGTCCAATAAGAAATTTTTCTCCGTGTCTCATGAAACCCTCTACAGTTATAGCTCGTAGATCGTACACAAAGAGTAAAGAATGTTGAATTGAAAATATAATACGGCGACACTTTGTTAGATTAGAGTAAACATTTTATTCAAGAAAATACACACTGCTTAACTGGGCTTACATAATTAGAGAGAGAGTGTCAGCAAGAGCGCTGAACGAAGGGGATTCTCGGACTGCTAAAAGTCTAGCCAGGGCCAAGGGCCAAGGGCCCGTCAAGATTTTACCAACGGCGGAAACAAAACTCGTAAAAATATTATATGGCTCTAGGATAACGCCGTTGCATAATTTCCTCTAATGAGTGAAAAATTCATTAATAAATCATATATTCAACAAAGAAGAGTCGCAATTGAATGGAAGGCCTGCGTGGTCAATGCAGATAAGACATCGGAAACGCGGACTGGCCTCTGATTGGCTGTGATCGTGGATCTAAACTGTTTTAGGCCTTACGGAAACTAACACGGAGTTTTCGTTCCGCGACGTTTATCTCGAAACCTGAGCAAAATCGCCTCGAACGAGTCGATTTAGCAGAATTTTCTCAACAAATTGTTAGGTCATAAGTGCCACTTTATTGCAAATTCGAGGAGAATGTCTCAGTCGAAAAGTACGCACAATAGTGTGTTTACATGCTTGGCGTGTGTTTGAGTAACTCACTATTATGTTTACTTTTCAACTGGGACAGTCTTCTCAAATTTGAAATATACTGGTACTTGTGATCTATCAATTTGTTCGGAAAATTCTGCGGAATCGACTCGTATTAATTGTTTAGAGGTAGTTTTGCACAGGTTTCGAGATGAACGTCCCGGAACGAAAACCCCGTGTTAATTTCCATAAGGCCTAAAACAGTTTTGCACCAGGATTTCCCTCGATTTCCAGCTAATCAGAAGCCGGCTCTTATCAGCATTGACCACGCTGGCTCTCAATGCTATTGCGACTCTTGTTTACTCTTTGATCGTACACAAGTTTTGTGCAGCGAAATATGGCAATATTGCTTTTTAACTAAACCAGTTCTGTTGATATCAAAGCCCAATTGCCCGAGAGTTCTTCTTTTGACGGCTGGCGATGGCGCTTAAGCTACTGTTGTTGCACCGATCATCGCTTGCTCCGACAGCGTGCGTAAAACAAAACACAAACAGACTTGTCTGTTATTATATGTGGTAGCAAAGAAACACGTACGTATAAAAACCCCTCCTATCCCCACTACCCCCTAACCCGGATCCCATTTACTGCGATGATGATGAAGAGTGAATCTATTCCCTGCGGTGAATTAAAAGTCAAATTGTGTCGTGCCAAGTTAAAGACAACGAAAACAAGAACAATACATTGCGGCTAATTACTCTCTTCCGCAATTCATCGCGTACTCACTCATGAGTTTTGTGCACACGTCTCTCTCTCTCTCTCTCTCTCTCTCTCTCTCTCTCTCTCTCTCTCCCTCTCCCCCTCTCCCTCTTTCTGTCTCTCTCAGCGTCTGTCTAGTGTTGTATTACGAAATCGGAAGAGTGAGTGTCATAATATGGACGGCATAGGCGCCACCTCGGATCTTAAAAAATTAGAACAGTTGGTTGATTAACTTATGATGTTCAACTTTCTGCGAGGCTGGCATAAGAGGAAGCTGTGTCCGCCTCCAGGCTGCTATATTGGATGTCCAAAATTTACTGATACGTCTTGAAACGCTGTCAAGACTTTACTCAATAATAATACAAAATGCTATTTAATAATAAGTTCACTCATTCAAGTCACGTAAAAAAACATTTTTAATCGAACTAACTTAATATTGACGTAAGGTCTGTGTGCTGCGGTCTTTCGCCTTGTTGCACTTTATTTTTTTTCTTTCATTTTATTTTCCGTTCTTCACTTTGGACACTCACGACACTTACATACTTTTTTCTGCTAGGTTCTAAGTGTCCTTCATGTCACTGTTGCCTGTGCATTGACTCCATATGCTTCCTTGATTCGAAATGCCAAAACATCCAACTCGAAAGGACATCATTAGATCCGTGATTTTCTCTTAGAGCGTATTTTTGAACGAAAAAGGCTTTTGAATCAAACAATTAATGCTACCTTTTTGGAATTATTAACTTTATGTCCTTGAAAATGCTTAGTTATGCCTGGTTTCTCAGCTAAAACGGCCGAAACTAACAAGATATTACAGACTAATCGGTATAATTTTGAAGGTTCGAATCACCCAAATTTTATTGCGTAGTTGTTGTATGTGGAATGGGCGGAAATCTGGCAAAAATTCGGGTGATTTTTGGGTTCTCCAAAAGATTTTTTTGATAAAAGATAAGTTTGGCTCATGGGGGAAAATATATTGAAACAGAGTTGGATGTTTGGAATTAGAGATCCCCGGACGTGACGGCAATCAATACGATATTATATTGCTCTACTAAAATACAATCTACTGAATGGGGCTCTTGCACACTTTCGCTGGGAGGAAATGAACAGTTCTATCTGATGTAAGAGCCAGCGAAAATCACGAAAATCGCACCAAAAAATACTAAACTTTAGTATAATAAACTCACATAACTCCTGTACCGGCAAGATCGTAATAACGGTTCAACGCAGGTGTCATGGGAGATTCCTGTCTAATTTGTCACTTTCTCAACGGAAACACAGAGATATGTCTCAATTTAGATAGGAATCTCCCATGATACCTGCGTCTCTTCGCCATTAAGCCCGATTCCGAGAGTGAATTTCGTGATTTTTTAGTGTACTCATAAATTCGCTTATGGGTGGATTTCAGCTAATGGGAGAAAATAGGGCTTTGAGCTGCCTGTCAGTCAAATCATCGTAATTTCCTTTCAGGTTCAATTTTTTGGATAGAAAAAGTTCATAAGTGCTGCGGAAAAATTCGAGAGAGTGTTTGAATAACTCTGAATATGTTTTATACAGTGTTTTATAGTCAAAATGTCAGTCTGGTAACGTGTGTAATATAGGAGAAGTTGAAGTTTCAAATTGTCACCAAAAAAAAAAAACCGAGGCTTCTTTCCAGACTTGCATCATGTGATACCAAATCTGGACTGCATAATTTATTAGAAAATATGATTTAAATCGAATGGATTGAGCATTATATATTTTAATTTGAAGCTCAAAGTGTGTTACTCAGTTTTTAGTTAGTCTGGTGACGCAGTGCATTTTCCTTCGTGGCCAAATTTCAGGTAGCCCTAGTGGGCTCAATAGGAAAAACATCTGGAGTAGAAGGGGTACCAATCCGGCACGTACTTGGTAAGTCATCATATTTCTTTTATTTTAGGCGAGACTTCACTTTATTCACTGATTTTTGGAGTGTCACACTTATTCACTGTCAATCTGGTGACGGCTTTTTGTCTCGGAACGTGTGACGAAACATGTGCAGTACGATAAGATGAGATTAAATTTTAACTTTTTTAACTTTTTTTTTTTTTTTAAACTTTTATGGGAACCCGTCTTCTCCCATTAGCTGAAATCCACCCTAATGGGGGAAAATACATTGAAGCAGAGTTAATGTTTGGAACTATAGAGGTCCTCGGACGGCAATCGATACGATAAATCGCTCTACTTAAATACAATCGATTGAATTGGACCAAGCGTCGCGTGCTACTCATTCATATGCTTGACGGCGTCCTTAAACGCATCTACATATTCCAACCCCTCTCATTCCTCTCAGGCTCTTATCTCTTACGAAAAGTGAAATTTTCCATCACCTTTTGAGCTGTCGAAATTATTTTGCCTCAGGTTACCAGTGGCGAGGCGTTCAATTTGGCAACGTTTCTTCCCCCCCCCCCTTTAAACACACTAGAAAGGTCGAAACATCTGGTCATCGCCGATGACCGAAGCATTCGATTCTTTCAATGAGTTTAAATGGAGAAAGTACATCGTTGTCAAATTTCACGCCGCGCTACTGCAGGTTACTGAGATATTTCGGACTATTTCATCAATAAATGAAATACGTTTTTCTAAGCACCAGATATACCGCCTAAAGGCAACAGAAAGTGTTATAAACGGCGCGCTTTTTTAGACGATGTATGCATTTTTACCAAACTCAACACGGTTGCATGTCAGCGAAACTCTGAAATCTCAAATTGAATTCAAACCATAGTAATCAGTGACTGATAGTGTTAAATTCATATTGGTCAAGCGTGCAGACTGCAGACTTATATCAAGCTTGTTTGAAAGGCTTTCTCCCCATTCATGAACGAATTCAGTAATTTGTCCCTCTCTCTCTTTCTCTCTTTCTCTCTCTCTCTCTCTCTCTCTCTCTCTCTCTCTCTCTCTCTCTCACTCTCTCCCTCCCCCCTCTCTCTCCTCCTCCTCTTCTTCCATTTAAACACATTTGTTCGAAAAGGATAGCAAAGGGGGCCATCACGTGACTTTGCCCACTATCCCTATCCTTTTCTAATGCACGTGTTCTAATGGAAGTAGAGAGAGAAAGACGCATTCCTGTATCCGCCCGTGTCTTCTTTTCGGACTATTAAACGACTGTGAGTTTTCTGATAATTACATACGTCTAGAGCCAAAGCTGATTTTTATAATGATAAATGGTCGCGTCGAAATTTCGAATTATTCACTCTATGATTAACTGCTCTAGCCACGCTGCTTTAATCCGCCTGGTAATCTGATGCGATTTGGTGCCAGAACGTATTTCCTCCCATTTGGATTAAATTGGAGGAATGTTGTTTTTGCTCTGATGCGCTCAATTTGTCTCAGTTTAGGAAGTTCAGTTCGCGTGCTTTCGTCAGGAAGCTGTCATGTCGAAGCGCCTACCGCCCGCCGGCGAAGCAATACGCCGGCCACTAGTTAAGTGTGTGCACATGTAGTTAAAGGATGACTGAAATAAAACCTGTCGAATTGCCGCTAACGACTGGACCAGTGTTTAAATGTACTTATAAAAATGGCAGAACTAGGAATCAGCCATAATAGCACATTACTCGTTTTATTACCCCTCTTTTGCTGGTTCAATTTGCCTGTAATACTGCTATAAGTTTGAGACAACCTTTTTTTTTTTATCACTCAAAAAAACGAAAAAAGTTCTGGCAAAAACGGCTTTGCGAAAAATTGAAATAGGCCCATTGAAATGGAGCTCTTGCAAACTTTTGCTGCGAGCGAATAAAAAGTACAATCTGAGGTAAAAACCAGCGAAAATCACAAAAATCATACTAAAAAAGTCTAAAATTCAGTAATAGACACAAAAAGCTGCTATAATGGCAATATCGTAATGGCGGTTCAACACAGGTATCTTGGGAGATTCCTGTTTAATTTGTCACATTCTCTATGGAAACACAGAGGTATGTCTCAAATTAGATAGGAATCTCCCAAGATACCTGCATCACTCCTCCACCAATAATAAGCTCGATTCAGAGAGTCAATTTCGTGATTTTTCAGTGTACTTATCGTCATTTTTACAGGCTTTTTTGAGAGAATCAACTCTTCAATCCTCTGTAGTAAAATTTTGCAAAAGCCCACTGCTCCTCACTTGATTCGACTCGACTTGACACGATTTTAGTATTATTCAAGCCAAGTCAAGCTAAGTCTCTGAATTGCACCCTGAGAGGCAGCCCTCAAAATTACTGTTGCTGCAAAAGTTCGCTGGAGATACATTTACATCGATGTACAGTCGGGGACAAGAAGAATGTCAGACGTTTCCTTGAAGTAGGCCACCTGCATTACTTTATTTCAATTAATTTAAGTATTGCAGTATGACCTACCTCAAGGAACTGTCTGACATTCTTTTTGTCCCCGACTGTAACTGGAGCTTTTGTAAGGATTTGAACGATAAAGATACTGACACATGACAGAGAGTAGCGAACTTTTCTCACCTGGATAGTTATATTAGAATGCTGTGTCTGTGTCTAGATAGCCATACCAAAACACTTGCACTTTTTGACTTTTTAGGGTATTATTGGGTAAACTCCTTTACTACTGGCAGTTTTCTGGTGCTTGATTTTTAATCAAGGTGCTTGTTGGGTAATATTTGTTATTCCTATCACATGCAAAGCTTTCATTATATTTTTCTTTTAATTTCTTATTGGGGTGTATTGTGAAAATAAGTTTTTTTTTGGGGGGGGGGTTACTATTTCTTGTTTTTTCGTTATTTTGTTTTTTTTGTTTTTTTTTTTTGTTTGTTTACTATTAGTCTTCTTTGCTTTAAAACCAATTTTCACTGAATTAATAATAACTTTTGATTTAAGGTTTAAAAAATGTGGCAAACGAACCAGGATCAGATCGCCTTTGTTGGCACATTTTGAGATAGGTCTTACAACATTATATTATCCCCTAGCTGGCTAGCTCGTTGGTAATTTTTTTTTTTTTTTTTTTTGCAAAATCCGGCATTACTGTCATGTAGATCCCTACTCTTCTCTGTAAGTTTTCATAAATGGTTTGCGGTCATCGCGAATTGCGGAGAAGAACCGCACCGGGGCTCACCCGAAAGGGGGGGGGGGGGGGGGGGGAGGCTTCGATGGTGGATCGACGATGACCGCAAGGATTGCGCAACTGTGTCAGGAAGACCACCCCCCCCCCTCTTCTGCAGGCTGACGCACTTAGGATCGCGGATCTTAATTCGTTATTTTATTGTTACAGTTCCACGCTATGTTTGTTAGTCGGGCGTTTAAGTTCTTTAGCGTTTACGCACTCAAGGCGTCTTGTGTGATGGGATGGGCTCGTCAAAAACCGACCGTTCCGTGCTTGAAAACTATTACTGAACATGACCGCATGCATTAAAGGATTATCGCCTCTTTATAATGCTCTTGACGGAGTAAAAAGCTCTGCAAAAATGTTGCGTCTGAACATCGGATGCTTTTAAATGGAAAGTCATGCTCTCTCTCTCTCTCTCCCCCCCCCCCCAATGACCAACTGCACGTGCTCTATTCCCATGGCTGTAGCCAGAAAGAGGTGTATTCAAAATTGGTAAAAATCCCCCCCCCTCTCGAAAATAAATTTCAATTATACAGGGTGATTCAGTTACAGTATCACAAGGGGTATTGATTAAGTTTGATTTTTGTATTGTCTTACATTGTATCTGAACCAATTCTTAAAACTTGACATATTTAATAGAATCGAGATGAAATGGTCCAGTACTGTCTCTAAACATACCAAGCTGCTTCTTTGAGGTTAGGTTTGTCTTAGTCAACGTACGCTTATGTAGCATGAAATATTGGTGAAATGCAAAATCGTGATTTATCCTCTAAAAATACGATTTTCAAGTGTTTGACTGCTTCGAGGAAGTGTCAAAGCCCAAAACTTTCATTACTATGACGTGCTTGTCCAATTTTGGTTTAACTTCAAAAAACCAACCAAATACTTGATAACGTTAAGCATTCCTCAAGCTTACATATACCAAGACGAAACCTAACCCCACTTTTTCCATAGAATCAGCCGGGTATGTATAGAGATGGTATTGCGAATGGTCCCATTGAACTTTCAAAAGCGATAGATGGGTGGAAGGAATCAGCTTTTACAAAGTGGATCGCAGTTTGCAATAGATTAACTCCTCTGGTTTTATAAATGAAATAATTCCCGCCTCCTGACAAAACATCTTTTGAGTCTTTAGCAATACACTGTCTATGGATCAGATAAAACCTCAAAGGAGGCCCTTACAATATAAAAGAGCGTGCATTAATCAGAGCAGACGCGTGGCTCAAATGAAACGTAATGAGACTGCATCGATGGAGCTTTGTGGAGTCGCAGTTCTAGACTGTATCTAATTGTTCGAACCGAAAGTTCATTTGATTTTGAGTTCATTTGTTACTTTTGCTGAGGGCTCGCGTGTTCGCGTTGGACAGAAGTCTGTCGATAATGTTTTCTTTTGTCTATGTTGCTATAAGGCTCACACTCGCTACTCATATTATCAATCCTCAGCGTCAAAAACGTTTTATCACCAATACTTCAACTGTACAGCTTAAGGTCATTCGATCTTTGATTTATTCGAACGATGTTGTCTAATTTCGAAAATGTTGCGGCGTTAAACTCTATTTTTAGGCATCGTAGGTACTATGGGGCTAGGGGGGCCAGCCCCCCCCCCCCCCCAGGAAATCTGATGTTGAACAAAAAAATGCAGTGATAATTGAAGGAAAAAATGTATTGTAATACGCAAAACGAAATAATAAAGCACTGTTAATAGGTATGAAGTATTTTTACTTGTGTTGATTAAACGGAGTACATCGAGAAGGCCCTTCTTTTCCCTTTTCCCTTTGTTTCGTGCTCTACGCTGTTATTATTATTATTTGAATTTACGATTAGGAAAAAAATAAAATTTTAAGATGAGTTTTTTCTAATTACATTTTTTTTTTGGGGGGGGGGGGGAAAGGAACTTAAATGACACTTTACGCTCGTGTTTATGTTCTTATCATTCGCGAGGTGGAGACAGCCTGAAATCACGTCTTAGAACAGCTAAATTGGTAACATTTTTCACTGAGGGGGGAAGGGGGTTCCCCCTGCTTATAGGGTTTCCAAACTTGCCCCCCCAGACAATTTGTTTAGCTACGCCCATGTTTTCAGGCACTGTGAAGTGTCAGTGTAGTACGAAGTACCTTTGTGATGACATTATTGCAAAAACACTTATTTTCGAATTTTCATTTTTTTTTTTTTTTTTTTTTTTTTTTTTTTTTTTTTGGCATTATTTTTAGCCGTAATTTGTTATGATATCAGTGATGCCGATGTTTTATGCTATTTTGCTTGAAAATCGAGAAATCTATCTATATGATGATTTCTCGATGATTCTGTTGTGGTCATAAGGATTTTTTTTAGCTATTTTATATCAGATCTCCGTATTTTTCCGCTGTCATCAAAAGTCGTTTGGTGTCGCTTTTGAGCACCACGATCTGGAGCTCGTAAAACCTAGCTATTGCTATACTAAAAAAAAAAACTATAGTCACAATACCCGATTCCAATCATATTACCAGAAGCACAAAAAAATGTGAACGACAGAAAGTGTAGTACTTTGACCAGCAAATTCTGGTGCTACTACCAGAATATGGTCTTAAAACTCGAATTTCCTTAAAAAAAAAAAAAAAAAAAGTTTCAAGAACTATGGTACAATTCCTAGAATTCGGGTAATTGTACTATCTCTAACCTGGGCGCACATATTGTTATGCCTCTGGATCTCATTGTCAGACGGATCGGTCTGACGCTGAAATAAATGATCGACAGAAGCCCTTACTTAAATCCTTTCATGGAAAAGAGGTAGATTTTCTTGAAGTTTATTTACCTGATCTTCATTTTTCCGTGTTCAAAAACCCTGAAAAGTCAAGTGTTTAAAGGTAACTTGGCAATAGTGTGTCTGTTTGGTGTTATTCTATTAGCGCCTTTTAATCGGTGTCGTGAAGCAATGCCAAATTGTACGCAATGTGTGTCGACGGGGGCAAATACGCAAGCCGGCTCGGTAATGAGAACAAAAAGTGTTTGCCCGCCAGGTGATCCGAGCATCCATTGTGCTTGAACTTCGATTAAAAACCGTCTTAATTGTCGATCCGTGGGGTGGTCCCGTCCTGTCACTCGCACGAGGTTGCCAACTTTGTCAAAATTCGAATCAATGAGCGATGTTAGCTGATCGAAACGTAAGTAATGGGTTTAGAAATCACATCGCATTAGAAAGTATAAATTGAGGGCTTTCATTTATCATGCACTTTCTGTCACTTTACACCGGTGCGAGATGGATTGCGTGTGTTTATCTTGATTTTCATCGATTAAAGCATCAATTCTCGCTAAGCCCCCCCCCCCCTTTTGTTAATAAAGTGAAGGAATCAGTGCAATGACTGAGCGTATACAATCCGACAACGTAGCATTTCGTGCAAATAAACTGTAAAAATAAACTGTAAAAATGAACTGTAGGAAGTACCCCACGAACACTTTCTCACATCAAACTTAATGGGGGGAGGGCCCTTATATTTTCTGGGGGGAACCCCCAGACCCCCCTAAATATTCTATGGGGGAGACCGAAGATCCCCAGACGCTACTTGAGGGGTTGATTTTACAGTAGGGGCTGGTTGCAGAATGTTTTTGAAAATTTTAATCAAAGTTCAAACAGTTATATATATTTGAAATATTCCAGTTTTTTCCTAAGTTTACCCATTTTCCCCATTGATTTAAATGGAAACATTTTATCCTACATAACTTTCTTAAAATTTCAAGTTGTTAAAAATAATTATGTGTTTTTCTTTTTCCTCAGGTAAGCAAGCAACGGCTCATGCTAATTTTCCTACATCCCCTGTTCTCGCTTGCGGACGATGCAATCACAGTAAGCTATAGTTATATCCTTACTTTTTTCAAGTTGCTCAGCATTTTTGTTGAATTTCTCAATTTTTCCAATCTGTCAGTTGCGGTGATCCAAATCCATACTTCTTAACGACCAATTTTTACACTATTTTATGCTAATGCATGGTGTAAACTTTTGTTGTCTAAAATAAGTCGAAGTTGGCTTTTAATTTTTTCGGAACCGAAAAGAATGCGTAAAAATGACCGAGATTCACTGAGTCCGTGCAGAGCGCGTTCACACAATGCCTTCCAAGAGAAAAAAGGGAAAATAAAAAACAGCAACTATACACGCCCACGTCATTCTTTATGATGAACATCACGGAATTGAGGTTTGAAATGCCGTATGTTGCAATGAAGTATGTTCGGTCAATTGATTCTCTGATTGTCTCCCAATATGTCCAACATTTTTTGCCTCCTTAAGGTGATTCCATAGCACGTGACCAAGGCGATCGATTAGTCGATCGAGTAATGGTCATTTCCGGGACTCTGTGGAGTTTTTTTTTTTTTGTAAAACCAGGATTGTCAGCACCTGGAGGTTGATCGAACAAAGATATCTGTTAAATTTGGATGCTCGAACCCGGAAAATAAGGACGTAACTATGCGAATTCGCACAATCGATGTTCGATTTATCGTATCGCACAACGGATTCCGAATTCCCATGGTAAACTTAACGGATGTCTTTGTTAGATCTCCTCCAGGTGCTGACAATCCTGGTTTTACAAAAAAAACTCCACAGAGTCCGGGGAATGACCATTAAATCGATCGACTAATCGATCGCCTTGGTCACGAGCCATGGAATCACCTTAACACAGAATGAACCAAAATTCAATACGTCCAGTAGCGCGACGAGCGTTTCTTCATCTCTCTCTTTTCTTCATTAAACCCTTTCCAGCACGCATTTTGGAATTTGACTTTTTTTGAGATTTTTTTAGACCGTTCAAAAGAGGACACTTTTCTAAGACCTTTGATGGGTCACACATGTTTTTACAAAACGTCCATTTAAATTCCATTGAAACCCATGTTACAGAAAATGCGGTACATATGTTGTACCACCTTGCTGGAAAGGGTTAAGAAACGTATGTTAGACAAGGATGGAAAACGGGATAAACCCCTTTATTTTTGTCATTTTCTTACTTTTACATTCAAATGGGAAATGAGAGAGATGGAAGATATCCTGGTTGTGCCAGTGCAACGAGAGTTTCTTCATCTCTCTCTTTTCTCCATTAAAAAACGTATGTTAAAAAAGGATGGACAACGGGATAAAACTCCCTCTTTCTGTCCTTTTCCTACTTATACATTCAAATGGGAAATGAGAGAGATGGAAGATATCCTGGTTGTGCCAGTGCAACGAGAGTTTCTTCATCCCTCTCTTTTCTCCATTAAAAAACGTATGTTAGAAAAGGATGGACAACGGGATAAAACTCCCTCTTTCTGTCCTTTTCCTACTTATACATTCAAATGGGAAATGAGAGAGATGGAAGATATCCTGGTTGTGCCAGTGAAAAGGTCTGGTGCGTACATTTACAGCCCGCGATAATAGGCGCTACAATACTCACTATTTCTACTGGCATAATACCACATAGACTGACTTACAGCGTTCTAATATAAATACATGAAAAATACCTACAAAATGTACAGATACACTGTTTGTATTAGTATACAACATTCTTGTATTTTCTTGTAAAATTTTGAACACCAGAAAAGACCAGACAACAAATGCAGCCAATATTTCATGCATTTAAGTTGAAAATCCAACATTTTTTTAGTTTCAATTATCTTTACATAAAGACGATGATTCCATCTATGTTGTAGTAAGTCGGTGGAAATGGTGTAAGTATGTAGCGTGGATTGTTCAAAATGAAAGTGATTTCCTGAGTTCCCGACAAAAAATTGTGATTTGGACGTTCATTTTTTTCTTCGCAGATCACCTATTTAATGTCAAAAGAAAGCATTTCAGATCAATTTAAGACTTTTTCAAAATTTCCTTCAAATGCCCTCCGGACGTCCTGAGGACGGTGAACGTTACTTTTTTTGCCGGGTTATTGGGTTGGTTTTTAAAGTTTAAAATGTACGCATCCTTACTTTTTTTGGACTTTTACGTTGAAATCAATGTGCTATAATGTTGTAGCAGAAATACGCAACATGTCCATTCTATGGCGCTGGAAAACTGTTCTCGTTCTTTTTGAAATTTTACTTCACTTGTTTCCAACTCCTTTATCCAATCAAGTGAAGATCGTTCCTATGCGAAAGCGAAATTGCAATTTCTATGCATCGTTAAGAAAATTGTTGCAATTCTACCTTCAAAAAGTGACCATCAACGCCCGCATTGTAACAAGCCTTCATAATTTCATTTTTGTGCAAATTTTTCAACAGTCAGCTGGTTTATTTCCCGTTAACACTCTGTCCGGAGCTGTACAGCGCGACAGCTAGGTTTTTTTTCTTTTTTTTCCCCATACTTTAAATGTTGATTTTTAGCGCATACCTCGTACCCCCCTTTGCCAAGTCATTAAAAATTTAGTCATTCGTATTCTGTCAAATGAAATGAATTTAGTTTGCTACCTATGTCAACGCTACTCACATTTCACGTTATTTTACTTTTTGCTTTCTGCCGTGAGGCGGCAAACCACTCAACTGACAAGTGAATCATACATCTTACCAACCTTGCAATCAGGCACTTTCGCTTGAATTTCAACCTCGAGAAGGAATGTCTCGAAAGTAGGAAATCGCGTGATTTTCGACCTTTTTTTTACGAACTTCCAATGTAACAACATTTATTCGTGCAAACATTAATCATTTACTTTGAAAGTCGTCGGACAGTAAATTCTTTTCAATGCAGGTTATGTTTGTTGCCTAAGAAGCTCATCAAAGTGCACTACAGCAAAAACGGTTATCTTTTATAGTGTCTTACATCCAGTAAGTTATGATAAAAGCTTGACAGACTTAAATTACCTCTCGTTATTAGAAGGGGGGGGGGGTAAGTAGGTGTTTCATTGTTTGTTGTAAGACAGTGAAAAATTCCACCGTAGTAAAGTGGAGAACAACGTTTTCCCTCCATTTAATTCTATGTAAAACAATCGATGCGATAGTAAAGCAGCAATCGATTGTTCAGCATAGATTCAAATGAAGCGTAAACATTATTGCCAAATAGCACGAACCGCCTCTGGGACTGACAGAGTATTGAGAGTGTCAAGCCAGCTGCATACAAAGCTTGAAAACAAAATAATAGTGTACCAATTTTCTTTAAAAGATCACGCAACTTGATGAATTTAGAGTTTTTGAAAGTATTTGAATTTTTTCAGCTGTCGGTTTTGACATTCACCATGGAGAAATAGGTCTGTTGCATACTTTTGCTGTAGCGTTTATGCCTTTAAATGGGCAAACATACTTACGAGCAGACCTGTCGTTTTGGTGGGCTTCTAATCGCTGACAAGGCTCAGAGCTCACAAAACGTCCCTTCTGCTCTTCCGGGCCACCACCAATGTATTTTCAAATGGGAAAATAGACTTACGAGCAGACCTGTCGTTTTGGTGGGCTTTTAATCGCTGATAAGGCTCAGGGCTTACAAGACGTCCCTTCTGCTCTTCCGGGGCACCGCCAATGTATTTTCAAATGGGAAAATAGACTTACGAGCAGACCTGTCGTTTTGGTGGGCTTTTAATCGCTGACATGGCTCAGGGCTCACAAAATATCCCTTCTGCTCTTCCGGGGCACCACCAATGTATTTTCAAATGGGAAAATAGACTTACGAGCAGACCTGTCGTTTTGGTGGGCTTTTAATCGCTGATAAGGCTCAGGGCTCACAAAATGTCCCTTCTGCTCTTCCGGGGCACCGCCAATGTATTTTCAAATGGGAAAATAGACTTACGAGCAGACCTGTCGTTTTGGTGGGCTTTTAATCGCTGATAAGGCTCAGGGCTCACAAAACGTCCCTTCTGCTCTTCCGGGGCACCGCCAATGTATTTTCAAATGGGAAAATAGACTTACGAGCAGACCTGTCGTTTTGGTGGGCTTTTAATCGCTGACATGGCTCAGGGCTCACAAAATATCCCTTCTGCTCTTCCGGGGCACCACCAATGTATTTTCAAATGGGAAAATAGACTTACGAGCAGACCTGTCGTTTTGGTGGGCTTTTAATCGCTGATAAGGCTCAGGGCTCACAAAATGTCCCTTCTGCTCTTCCGGGGCACCGCCAATGTATTTTCAAATGTGAAAATAGACTTACGAGCAGACCTGTCGTTTTGGTGGGCTTTTTTCGCTGACAAGGCTCAGGGCTCACAAAACGTCATTTCTGCTCTTCCGGGTACCGCCAATGTATTTTCAAATGGGAAAATAGACTTACGAGCAGACCTGTCGTTTTGGTGGGCTTTTAATCGCTGACATGGCTCAGGGCTCTCAAAACGCCCCCTCTGCTCTTCCGGAGCACCGCCAATGTATATTTAAATGGTATAAAAGACTTATGAGCAGACCTGTCGTTTTGGTGGGCTTTTTTCGCTGATAAGGCTCAGGGCTCACAAAACGTCCCTTCTGCTCTTCCGGGGCACTGCCAATGTATTTTCAAATGGGAAAATAGACTTAAGAGCAGACATGTCGTTTTGGAGGGCTTTTTTCGCTGACAAGGCTCAGGGCTCACAAAATGTCCCTTCTGCTCTTCCAGGGCACCGCCAATGTATTTTCAAATGGGAAAATAGACTTACGAGCAGACCTGTCGTTTTGGTGGGCTTTTTTCGCTGACAAGGCTCAGGGCTCACGAAAGGTCCGCTCTGCTCTTCCGGGTCACCGCCAATGTATATTTAAATGGGATAAAAGACTTTTGAGCAGACCTGTCGTTTTGGTGGGCTTTTTTCGCTGACAAGGCTCACGGCTCACAAGACGCCCCCCTGCTCTTCCGGGACACCGCTAATGTATTTTCAAATGGGAAGATATACTTACGAGCAAACCTGTCGTTTTCGTGGGCTTTTAATCGCTGACATGGCTCAGGGCTCACAAAAGGTCCTCTCTGCTTTTCCGGGGCACTGCTAATGTATACTTTAGGGGGGGTTTGATTTTGGTGTAAATAGTCTTAACCCTTTCTGTCACGAATTATAAAAGAAGTGTCACTGTAATGTGAAACCTATACCGTTAAATTGAACGAACTTTTCTCTCATGATTTCATGTTTGAGTCAATTTTCCGAATTTCCATTAGGCTCCATGTAAAATGGTCGTCCATTGTAATGGGCACTGTAACAGAAAGGGTTAAAATCTTCTCCTAAGTTTTGGATCGCGATAATTATTGCGGGCAGCCTACCTTTAGGAGTCGCTGACGTACTTTTTTTCCCCGATTGTGATTACATGCATGGATACAGGAATTTGTCTTTCTCTGGCCGTTTGAAAGAGGGCTATCTCGTGACTTTAGCCTTTATCCCGTGCTTTTCTAACGCTCGGGTTAAAATGGGAGGGGGGAGAGAGATAGAGATAGATAGAGAGAGAGAGAGAGAGAGAGAGAGAGAGAGAGAGAGAGAGAGAGAAAGAGAGAGATAGACTAATACCTGTATCCGCCCATTTTTACATGGGCATTCTTTCTACATTTCAAATCAGAAGCCCGTTTCATACACCGCTGTACTAATGCATGCACCAGTCATTTGATGAGTGAGCGGTGATAAATTCTTTTGACTTAAACGTACCACGAGCTCTGTAATATCATTTTTAAAGACATATACTTAACTCGGTGAGTGTAATGCTATCAGATTCCGAATTAGTTTATGGTTATTTGTGAAAGGAATGAGTGACGGTTTTTCGACGCGTCAAAAAGCGGAATCTCTTTAAATCTCCGCCGGATCAAAACTGTCATTAAAGTCCAGTCACCGTCCACCACTCGCCGAAGACGTGGTTCATCGATGACCACTCACTCTCTGCCTTAAAGTCGATCATCAGAGAGACGAAAATGATCTCTCCTCATTTTGAAATTATGGCCTTGTGTTTCACGCACGATTTCTCGGGTCGCGTAATGTATATAAGTACATCATTGGCGGATCCAGGAATCCATTCTTCTCTCTCTGGTCCCATTAGAATCTGAGTGTTAGAATAGGACAGATTAGGGGCAGTCACATTTTTTTTGCCCACTTTCTATCCTTTTCTAACGCGCGCATTTAAATAACCAGAGAGAGAGAGAAGGACAATATCCTGAATCCTCTAGTAAAGTACTTACATACTTTAATTTCATAAACATCGTTGGTGGAAGCTAGGCTCGATAAAATGTATAATCTATTTAATAACGAAAATAGTTTCCTTTTTATTAGAATGGTCTTATTTTGAAGGGTTCAGTCTACAAGGAATACATCCAATGTAAGTGACTTTTAACAAAACATTAGGGGAATCGGCCGAATCATAACGGAAAAAGCTCCTGAAACAATGCATTTATTTAAACACTCATGTGAAGCGATTGTTGACGCAATCGCTATTGTTTCATGCAACGTTTTAGAATGTTGGAAGCTCAGCGTGTTGGAGTTGAATTTTAAATGTTTAATTTTTAGAAACTTATAGTAAAGGCTCGTGTATTGCACTATTGCAGTGACTTTATAGCTCCAAAATTTAAAGCCATGGAAAATATGGATGTAGAGATCCCATTGGCGGCTCGTGCCATTTGACAACAATGTTTTTCCTCTATTTGATTCCATGTAAAACAATCGATTTTATAGTGAAGCAGCGCTTCACCAACAATCGATTGTTGTACATGGATTCAAATGGAGGAAAAACATTGTTGTCAAATGGCACGAGCCGCCACTGAGAGATCGTTTCAGAAGATTCGGCCGTTCACAGTTCTTTGCATAGACACAGGAGTGTATTCCCGTTTTCTGCGTAAGTTGTCAACGCAAACATTAAAACATTGAAGCTACTTATTTGCGTAAATTTTGGTCACGGTAACCTGCGCGAAAGAAACAGACGCTCCTTCACTCATGTAGATAAAAACGGCTCACCGGGCAAACTCCTCTGCAAAGACCTTATCTTGCATATTTTTTCTAGAATCCTACGAATCTTATTTCACTGTAAGTTGCGGAGGCAGAAACGCGCGTTAGAACAAAGATAATTTAATGATATACATATACACACTACATTACCCCATCCCCTTTCCCAGCTAAGCAATTATTTTGTGCATCATGGCATATCTTCAACCGAAAACGAAAGTGAATATTAAAGAAGGACCCATGGTTGCCTAGTAAGAGAGAAAATATGAACCCGCCAAATTCAAATGATTTTGAAAAATAATTTTGCATAAGGTTTTCTTGCAAAAGTGTCGATGTTCCAAAGTTAAAGTTTAATCACCCATGCAAAATCAATAGTCAATCAGTCACACGTCTGATTGAAAGGAGTGTTGTAGAGGATTTTTAAAAATGGGTCTGTCGCAAACTTTTGCTACAACGATTTAGAGTGTTTAATCTAATGTAAAATCTCCTTGAAAAGTCCATTGGTGACATCAGAAAGTCATGAAATGCAATACTTAATAAACTCACAAGAGGCGTTTAATGAAATCCAAGATGGCAGATAAATATCGAGCAATCTGTATGCATGCACCGTGAACATCCAAGGATGGCCAGCTTTGACAACCTCACTGGAGGTAGAGGTTATGTGTTTGTTTACGTTGTGATTGGTTGTGATCAATATTGTGAGGTTTGCTATCCTTGAATGTTCGTGGTGCATGCATACTGATTGCTCGATATTTATCCACCTTCTTGGATTTCATTAAACGCCTCTTGTGAGTTTGTTATTGAATTTTATGACTTTCTGATGCCACCAATGTACTTTTCAGGCGATTTTACATTATATTAGACACTCTTAACCGTTGTAGCAAAAGTTTGCGACAGACCCATTGTAATGCTTTAGTGAAACATTTTGACTTGAAATCGCAAGCATGACAGCCCTCTTCAGTCTACATTTCTCAATTGACCGTTATTCAAAGCGAAAGCAAGAACGTACGAAAAACGCTCGATTGAACTTTCAATTCTGATGAACAGTTGCGCCTCCAGATAGTCAATTAAAAGATCTTGTTAAAAGTCACGCGGATTACACCTTTTGTAGCGTGTGGAGTATATTTAAGGCGCTTAACATCAAGGCAAGGTAGCATGCGCTGATTTTTGAGTCATCTTTTTTATGAAGCACAGATGATCCTGTTTCTGGCCGTATCGACACACAGGCGACGCGACGTGTCAGAGCTGTCTGTATATGTTGACTGATTTATTGTGTCTTCAAAATGCGCGGTATAATGTGCGCTACAATCTACCTTTCTGGGACGGCGGCGCATGTTTTTTTGCAGCCATGTATTTTTGCCTTCTGAACCTATGCAAAAGTATTGACTTCTCAGGGGTTCAGTGAATCTCCTAGCTGAAGATCAGTTATTTTACGAATGTTTAAATGGAGGGAATAAGGGAATGCGTTGTTGCCACATTGCCCAAGCCGTCACTGCCTTTCAGCTCGAAACAAAGCAGCGACCTATCGTCCAATACTCTATCAGTAGAAAAAACGTGTCTCACTCTCTGTCTCATTCTATCCCCTTCTTCTTTCCTCTGTGGCTCTATAATCGTATACTCCAAAATCGCTAATACGGAACATCCAAATGCGCCAATATTGGCAGTTTTGGCGTCTCCATAAGCGCCAAAATAAAAATCGGCTGTTTTGGATCGCGGACCCTTTTGAGAATTGGCGGTTTTGGACTCTTACCACTAGGGGCTGAAGTCACTTGACAGCCCCTATCTGCATCCTTTTCTAACTCATGCGTTCAAATGAGCATAAAGAGAGAAGGACGAATTCCTGGCTACTGCGATGGTTGGTGACGTCATTTGGAGTTATGTATATTTGCCCATCGTGCGACGTCGTGATCCTGCACATGCTCGCATGCCCATGCGCTTCTGCCTGTGCTTGCTCGCTCGCTTGACTCGAGTGTCCCTTTTTTTATGCGTGCGTATTATGCTCCGTCAAATATTTATCCATCTTCCTCGTCAAATAGGTGGTGTGTCTGCTATACTCTATGGTCTGTGGTCTCTCTCTCTCTTTCTCTCTCTCTTTCTCTCTCTCTCTCTCTCTCTCTCTCTCTCTCTCTCTCTCTCTCTCTCTCTCTCTCTCTCTCTCTCCCCCCTCTTTAGTAAAACTACTTGACTCTCTGTACATCGAACAGACGGATGAATGATATTTATTTTTGTTTTTGTTTTTGATTTTTTTCTTTTTATTTCTTTCTTCATTTCTTTTTTTTTTGTGCACGCAACAGAGCAGAGAAAAGCAAGGAAGTCGAACCGACTATTACTCGCTACGATTCACAACCGTCCTCTCAGAGACTTCCTTCGGCGCATCAGTTCGTTTCGTGATGCTCAACTCTAGCTGAGTCCTTGCGCGTTTTGCTGTTTGCTGTTGAATGTTGTATCAGAGAAAGATTTTTGCCGTGTTTTATAAGGTTACACTAGAAAAAAAGATTACCAGAAGCATGACAGTATGTGGACCTGTGTAAGAGATAGTACAATGAGGCTCTCGCAAACTTTTGCTGTGGGCAGTGGCGTCGCGTGCAATTTGGCAACAATGTATTCTATCCATCTAAACTCATGGAAAAGATCGAATTCAGGGGTGCAAAGTGCACAAAGAAAATTAGACATATTTAATGAGTTTAAATAGAGCAATTGCATTGTTGCCAGGTGGCTCGCGACGCGACGCCTTGGCTGTGCGGGCGAATGAACAGTACAAACTGATGTAAAAACCAGCGAGAATCACGAAAATCGCACTTGGAAAGTCTTAAAGTAAGAACTAAACTCACGTAACTGCTAAAACGTCAAGTTCGTAATGGCGGTTCAACGCAGGTATCATGGGAGATTCCTGTCTAATTTGTCTCTTTCTCGAAGGAAACACAGAGATGTGTCTCAATTTAGATGGGTATCTCCCATGATACCTGCGTCTTTCCTCCGTTAAGCCCGATTCTGAGACTGAATTTCGTGATTTTTTAGTGTACTCCTCGTCAATTTTACAGGTTTTTGTGCAAGAATCAACTCTTCAATCCCCTATTGCAAAAGTTTGCAAGAGCCCCATCACCAGAATTCTAGTGTTTGTACTTTATTTCTTGAGAATGTTTAGGAAATTCTAGTTCTATGACCATATTCCGGTAATAACACTATAATCTGCCGGGCGAAGTACTTGATTTTCTGTCGTTCATATACTGGTGTGCTTCTGGCTTCTGGTAATATGACAATAGAATCTGGTATTATGACTATCGGTTTTTATCAGTGTAGGTTAGGTGAGATTAGTAAAAATCGTCTAAATCGATCAGTTTGGGTAGGGTAGGGTAGATTCAGCACAGAAAAAATTAAAAAAAAGCTTTGGTTAAAAAATTACCTAAAATAATACTTTAGCAGATCTGACCAAAGGTTTTGTACGCCTAACTGAAGAGATTCTGCTGATGAACCAAAGATTTGATTAGCTCAACCAAAGTCTTTTCCTGGGTCATTTTTCCAGAGCTGCCGTTTTGCGTTTAATCAATGACATTTTTTAATTCGATGATGATTCCACCGGTTGAGAAAAGATTACACAGTTCAATTCAATGTATGACTGAAATGCACGAAAATGCTCTGATCTGTAATATTTTCTCAATCGATGCAGACTCCGTTAATTAATTAAAATATCCGCAAGTTTTTTAAAGTCATATCGTCGACTCGACCGATTGAGAAAAGATTACAAATCAGAGTACTTCCGTGCAGTACAGTCATACACTGAACTGAATTGTGTAATCTTTTCTCAACCGGTGGAATCATCGGTTAATTGAAAAATGTCATTGATTATACGGAAAACGGCAGCCCTGATGGAGGCAGCCATGATGGAAATCTCTTGAGGACATTTTCACTCGGGTTCGGTTATTGTTTGCCTCATTTTCTTTCTAACCTTAAAACAACTTTAGTGACAAATCCATTTGAAATTGGTTTAAAACGAAAGTTTAATTAAGTATTCCAGAGGGCCGATCATTTACTTCATCGTTAAACCGATCGATAAAACTGTCTACGAGTGATGCTATTGGTCAAAAAACTTGGCTGTTGCCAACTGTAAAACTTAACTGTAAAACTTGTAACACTATAACGATGGTTACCATAGCAACAGCCAAGTTTTACAATTTTCGACCAATAGAATAACTCATAGACAGTCTTATCGATCGGTTTAACGATGAAGTAAATGATCGGCCCTCTGAGTGGTTAACTGGACACAGACATCGATATAACTGTTTCTCTTGGAAGGATTTGCACGATAAATAAACTGGCGCATGACAGAAGCAGGCCACAATTTCTCACCTGGATAGTTGTAATAGAATGAGGCAGTTGCATGTGTCTGAAATGTGTGAGTAACTCACTTTTGTGAGTACTTTTAAACTGAAACAGTCTTTTCGAATTTGCAATAAAGTGGCACTTATGACCTATCAATTTGTTCGGAAAATTCTGCTGAATCGACTCGCATAAATTGTTTAGAGACGATTTTGCACACGTTTCGAGATAAACGTTCCGGAACGAAAACCCCGTGTAAATTTTCCTGTACCCTAAGACATTTTAGCTCCACGCGTTGCAGCCAATCAGAGGCCAGCCCGCGTTCCGATCCCTTATCTACGTTGACCACGCAGGCCTTCCATTCAATTACGACTCTTGTTTACTCTTTGAGGCAAACAAACCAGAATCGTCCATACCGTCACACTTTGAATTAGGACTTATTACAAAGCAGTAGCGCACCGAGAGTGTCTTAATCTCTCTCTTTTCTCCATTGAAAAACGTATGTTATACAAAGATGGACAACGGGATGAAACCCCCTTTTTCTGTCATTTTCCTACTTACACATTCAAATGGGAAATGAGAGAGATGGAAGAGATCCTGGTTGCGCCAGTGTAACAAAGCATTGTCCTTCTATTGGTATAGCTCGTTTATTAAAAATCAAACCTGATTGGAGAAATTATGAAGGTGAAGACATCTGCAGCTACTTCTTGTCATACATGTCACTCCAAAATGACAAGATCCAGTGGCGTAGCCAGGAATTTTTCTGGGGGGGGGGGGGGGGTCGGAGGTCCGAAAATTGTCAAGGTGGGGGAGGTTCCAAAGATACTAATTTGGTCAAATTTGTATGAAAACGCAAAAAATTACCTTTTTTAGGACAAATTTTGGGGAGGGGGGTCCAGACCCCTTGGAACCCCCCCCCCCCCCCCCCCCCCCCCCTGGGGCTACGCCACTGAAAAGATCTGAGACCGTCGAATCTTGTCACCCCGGCCATGATTCAAACTGAGGATCTTCGCCCTCCGATTCAGTGGTCAGTTGCGCTAACCTACCAACCAAATCACTAAAGACGGCAAACCCAAAGGGTTAATTTCCTGAATCTTATAATTAGATACGTCCATGCTTCATAAGCAGACCAAACGAGTCTTCCATTTTAGCACTCTGATTTGAACCAGTCCTATTCCAATTCGGTCCCAGACAGCATACACCGATGAAGCAATCGAGGGTCGGGTGTTCATGGACTAGTGAGGACTAGGGTACATAGATAGTGATAGCCCCCCCCCCTCACACCCCCTCTCAGTAACGTGTTTGTTCCTGGCTGCTCCATAAAAACTGACCGATACTGTAAGACGATAATCTGAGTCACCCAACGCACGAACGAACTTACACCTGTTACACTTACACCTGTCCGGAGTTTTATTTCATTTCTCTCATAATTGTTATGATGTAATTATGCGCATCGGAACAACCCAACAGCGTTGCCAGTTTTTAGGGAGATATCAGTAGATTTTACATTTATGCTTACGGGAAATCTACTGGTATCTTCCTAGCATTTGGCAACGCTGGCGTCGCGTTGCGATAGTCTGCGGTCACGTTCCGATTATTTCGTTCCGTTTTCAGTTCAAATGTTCCGTCTGTGCGGAACCAGACTGGGCACGATTCCCTTCTTCTCGCCATCGGAACACGGTATGCTGTGCGTGTGTGAATGTTACTTCAAGTACTATGAGAAGTGAAATGAAACGGCCGCGGCTCAGTGTTGGCTCGTCCTGTTTGGCAACCATGCTTTTTTGCCATATAAACAAAGCAAAAATGTCGATTTCTCAAGGATTCAGTGACTCCCCGAAGATCGATTATTTAACGTAGATTTAAATGGAAATAATACGCTGTTGTCAAATTGCTCGAGCCGCCACTGCATCGGCGAAAACAACAATGGGGCTCTTGCAAACTTTTGCTGTGAGCAAATTATGTGTCCAATTTGATGTAAAAACCAGCGAAAATTACGAAAATCACACGAAGAAAGTCTAAAATTCTGTAATAAACTCACATAACTGCTATAACGTCAAAGATCGTAATGGCGGTTCGACGCAGGTACCATGGGAGATTCCCGTCTATTTTATCACTTTCTCTACGGAAACACAGAGATATGCCTCAATTTAGATAGGAATCTCCCATGATACCTGCGTCTCTCCGACATTAAGCCCGAATCTGAGAGTGAATTTCGTGATTCTTTAGTGCACCCATCTTCATTTTTACAGGTTTTAATGCAAGAATCAATTCTTCAATCTCTTATAGCAAAAGTTTGCAAGAACCCCATTGATGGGACGGAAGTCTATATAGAAAAATCCTTTTTTTTTGTCAAATTTTGTCAGAAAATGCACTTACAAATTCCAAAATTCACTACTTATTTAATTTAGAAAAGCTTTTAATAGGTGAATCGACTATGGGACTCTTTCTAACTTTTGCTTTATGCGATTAAACTGTCCATTCTTGCGTAAAAACCAGCTAAAATGACGAGAGTAAAGTAAGTTTCATTTTAAGTAATAAGTTTTAATCGATCATTTTATCGAAAGATAAAATCTTTCAGCATTTTCAAGAACTTTGCTTCAAGTGAGTTAATGCAGTACCCCAGTAGAAATATAAGTTCATGCATTCTTTGACTGCCTGTGAAGAAAAAAATACATTTAGGGGGGGGGGGGATAGGACGAACATTTCAAAATTATCATTATCATTTAACATTGGGATTGGAAAAAATGTATCACTATAGGTCCAGTCCAAGATTAAAGGTGAACCGAAAAACCACTTAACAAAAATTTTTGGTCTCAAAATTAGACAAAATTACTTCGGACGTAACGCATTGGACAAACTCTCAGCTGTAACCTGCACGTCCCGTCGCGAAATTCGCAGTTTGATATCCCTGGCAGAAGCGGCTCGTGCTATTTGGCAACAATGGTTTTCATCCATTTGATTCTATGTAAAACAATCGAGTCGACCGTGAAGCAGCGCTTCACTGGTATTCGATTATTGGGCATTGATTCAAATGGAGGAAAAACAATGTTGCCAAACTGCACGAGCCGCCGCTGATCCCTGGCTACAATTTGAAGTCAAAATTGACATCTTTGTTGGATGTACTATTTCGGCATGATTTCACGGCAATGCATCGACCCAATAAAAATCTACTGTAATATTTAGCCTAATTATTGACTGTGATGTGCAATTCGTTTTCGATGTTAATCTAGGATTTACAAAAAGTTAGTCGGAGCTGAATTGGTGTCACACAACTGGGTAAATATCTTCTTGGGTCTTTATCACAAATGGGTCACAAATGGGTCTTCATCAATTGCCTAGGTTCTTCTATTCATTTTGAGAGTATCCGCAAGGCGGACCAATTCTTCGTTGTCGAGATATGAAAGTTCAAAAAAAAAAAAAAAAAAAAAAAAATCGTCGTTTTGAAAAAACGTACTAAGCTTTTCGGGCTTTCTCGGTCTGAATATGGTTCGTGCCAGTGGCCTACGCGGGGGAGGGGGAGGCTAAGGGGGCTAAAGCCTCCCCCAGACCTCCGATTTTTGTGGGTGGAGGGGTAAAGGGGGGATAATTTTTATTAATCGATAAACATGTTTGTTAAGAAACATCGCTTATCAATGCGAGCCCCTCCCAAGAAAAAGCCTGCGTACGCCACTGGTTCGTGCCACACTGAAAAAAAAAATCAGCTAAATTTAACTAATTTCAAGTTAAAAGTATGGACACCACTTAAAACTGTTAGTTTGACTATTTGAATTAGTAAAATTAACTCCGTGCCGTGCTAATTAACATGGCACGGAGTTAATTTTACTAATTCAAATATTCAAACTAACAGTTTTAAGTGGTGTCCATACTTTTAAGTTGAAATTAGTTAAATTTAGCTGATTTTTTTTTCAGTGCATGGTTCGTGCCGTAATCTTAGCAGAAAAAAACCGAACCATGCTCAGGCATCAACCGTGCACAGAGATTATACTACGCCGTGATTTATCATAACTAGTTTGTGACCTTGAAAGAAGGAATTTTATTTCTTAAGTTTAACCAGGATGTTTTTCGTGCGGTCATACTGTTATACTGCAGGGCTAAAGTGAATCACGTAACGAGCACCTGAGAATTGGTTTTGGCTCGGAATCGCCGGTATTGAGTGAAACGAAATACGCTGACGCTGCACTGGTGGTTGACACTACGCCAGCAGCAGCGTGCGGCAGCCAAACCCCCCCCCCCCCCCCCCACGCCATTCACCCATTCCGGCCGAGAGGATGCTGAAATCAAAAGATGCTCGCGAGCTGCTTATCCACGAGCATCTAGCAGCGACCCGAGGCCAAATATTACGTATGTGTACCAACCAGATACGGCCCAAAAGTAAAAACTTGTTCAGTAAACAAACGCCGGCAATGAAAAATGATACAACCCGGCATACTGAGGTACAAACTAAAGGTAAGAAATAATACTAAAACTGGTGTGCGTGTAATCTGTGTTCATCTATTTTTACACTTGTATTATTCAGAATATTTATCCGTCAGAGCCAAAGCCGTAGGATATTATGTTTCTCTCTCTTAGCCCATTTGAACGCATGTGTTAGAAAAGGACAGAAACAGGGGCTGAAGTCACGAGATAGCCATCCTATATCCCTATATCCATCCTTTTCTAACACATGCATTCAAATGGGGAAAGAGAGAGAAAGACAATATCCTGGCTACGGCTATGGAGCCATTTATATAAAAGAAAGAAAGAAAATCAACGTGATTCCGTTCAATATTAATCAAGCAATGGCGTAGCGTGCAATATGGCAACGTTGTAGTGTGTCCATTTAAACTCATGAAAAAGATCGAACTGTTGGGTGTTCGATGAACACTTTGGGTTTAAATGGACACATTACATGCTACATTGCACGCTACGCCATTGTAACCAAGATATAAACTGTTACGAAATGCTGTTTTCTGACAAAAATTGTCATCAAAGTTTCACCACGTATTCGGCGATTTTAAACGTAAAATTTCGCTTACGCTTCTAGCATAACTGAATGTCTGGTTGAAAGAAATGGGGTTTAAAATTAATGATCTGGCGAGGACATTTCGGCTCAATTCGCAGCCATTTTCAACTCAAAAAATAAAAAAATTAATCAAAAAGATTATATTTTTTATTTTTTTTATATTTTATTTTTTTTTTATTTTTCGAGTTGAAAATAGCTGCGATTTAAGCCGGAATATCCTCGCAAAATTAGGTTGAATTCCAGCATTTTACCCGTTCCGGTTTTATTTATTGGGTTGACAACTTTCCTCTGGCCTAAAAGTAAGTTTTGCTCTTGGCTCACAGAAAGATTTTTTTTTTTTTTTTTTTTTTTTTTTTTTTTTTTTTTTTTTTTAAATACAGTGAAAGTGACGAGCGGAAACCTCTAATGTCTGTACTCTCGTCCTTAACACTCATCTTCTAAATGTGTAATTTTACATGTATGTTTGAGCAAGTTGATTTGTGTGTTTTTCTGAATGATGTTAGAGAACTGCTCAAAAAGCACTCCAAACGTATGAATGGTCACAAAAGTGTTTTTTTTTTTTTTTTTTTTTTTTTTTTTTTTTTTTTTTTTTTGTGTGTGAATGAAATCACCAGTAGTATACGCTCGCGTCCGTTTTCACACACGCCATTATGAAACTACGTACGGCGATGGATTGATGGATGATGACACTCCGGGCTCAGAGAAAGGAGAAAGAGTAAAAATGGTCCTAGCTCAAAGTGTAATTAGTAATTAGTAAGCACAAAATGTCGTTATCGCATCTTTGTCTTTTGTACGTCGTAATTAAGTACTGGAAATTCATGCACGGTAATTTATCCTCCCAAAAAAAAAAAAAAAAAATGAAAGTTAAAGAAAAGTAGTACTCTCTGACAGAGTCATTGGAATAGCCATTAAGTTTGTAAGTTGTTGGAGTTTGAAAAACTTTAGCGCCCGTGTAGTCTGCATAAAGAGTGTTTCGATGGCCTGCTTAACAACTCGTAAAAAGCCTGCTTATTTTTTCATCATAAAAAAAGTTCTGCTCCACAGTCATCGCTGTGATGCCATATTACACCAGTTTTTCTACATTTTCTTTGTTATCAGTGGCGTCACTAGACTTTTACATTGTGGGGGGGGGGGGGGCAAGATGTGAGATTCTCTGGGGGGGGTCGGGTTTGTGGGACCCGGGACCCCCCTCCCTCAGTTAGCGGGGTGTCTGGGAACCCGGAAAATTATGAAAAATTGAGGCTCATTTAGCAAAATTTCACACTATTCTGAATCTTCTCCAAAAACACGGACGAAAATTACAACTTTTTTCCTTGTTTCCACTTAGCACAATGTGAAAATTATGTATACTCATCAGAATTCAGGTCAATTCCAAAGCAAGGATTTTCATTTTTTAGTCTGTTTAGACATCAATCACAATTTAACTTCGATTTGATCTAAAATTCTGTGTATGTTCTCTAAAATCGTAAAAAAAAAGTTGTTAAAACTCCATGTACCACCAATATTTAATTATTCATTTAGCCAATCATAGTCAATATTTTTTCCATCCCCTTTCCCCCTTTAAATTTTTCCTTCATTGTCCCCTTTTTCTCTGTTTTTCTTTCGTTTTCTTTCTCTTCTCCTCTTTTCTTTCACTTTCCTTTACTTTTTCACACGTTTTCTCTCTTTACCGCTGGGGGGGGGGGGGGGGGAGGGCACCAGCCCACCAAGCCCCCCTCCCGGTGTCCCCACCGTTTCTTATTAGTGACATTAGAGTCCATATCTCATGTAGAGAGTGTTCAGATAAGAGGATGAGATTTAAGACTTGAGGGTAGTCAACCTCTGATTGGTCATGAGTTTTAGGCTCTGCGGGCACCGCCTCCATTGAATACGTGTTCGCACCTTTTTTTACATACGTTTGTTTACACACGAAGACACAGAATAATATAATCAGAATTGCAACTCCCATTAAAGCCAATGAAACCATTTTTTTTGGTCCGTTTTGGTGACTCTTCCAAATGGCGGACATATCTCTGTCAATGGCAGTGCTTTGCATGAGGATTGTTTTGAAACTCTCGAGATGGTGGGCCAGAAAAAAATGCCTCAAAATGAACCGAAGTTTCCTTTCTGATAGTAGTATTCTGTGACGAAGAGGTGCCACGGTCCACGGTGTCTTACAGGTAGAAAAGCCGGTAAAACTGTTAATTTTAATCCTGACGCACCTCAAGGATATCTATAATATGCAAAATAATTTTTGAAAAGCGTAAAGAGATGCCAATCAGCTAAGGCTGTGAAAGATTACAGGGTTAGAACTCTACGGTACTGTAATCTTTGCAGTAGACCACAACACAACGAAAGCCCTTAGAATATAAACAAAATTTGTGGAAACGCATCCAATGGTGGCGCCCATGATTTCTTTACGTCCATCAGGGACCAAATTATGTTACGGCTTGACATGACGGTCCTCCAAAAGACGTTGGATGATGCGTAGGCACTTACGTATGGTTACGTGTGGTTTATACCCCTCGTAAGTGCTCACCGATCATCATGCGTGTGGGACCGTCACGCCGTAACATAATTTGGTCCCTGGGACTTAAAGTGACATGAAGATATTAAATGCCAAAAAAGAAATCAGAAAAGTAAAGCTAAGCTCAGAACGATTGGTCGCCTTGCTTTTATCTTAGCTTTATGTTTTGCTGATTTATATTTTCTGAGGAGACTAACCATTGGCGGCTCGTGAAATGCGATGTATCGATGTACACTCCATTTAAAACTATAGAAAAGTATCGATTTCTTGGGGGTTCAATTGCACCCCCTGACGATCGATACTTTTCTATAGTTTTCAATGGAGTGGACATCGATAAATCGCATTTCACGAGCCGCTACTGAGACTAACCGTACGATCTGACACCGTTGCGTCATTGAGATGAGCGCGCAAGTGAAGGGGTCCAAATAAGTGCAACCAAACTGATTCTAGCAATTAGGAGTTTTCGAGTCTCGTAAAATTATGTAGTGATAATTTCTAGCGAAGATTAACGAAGTAAAAAACTCCGAGTTGTAGAAGAAATGCTTGTTCGCAGAAACTTAAAGTAGTCTCAAACTTATCCCCGATATCCTCTATTATCAGATCAGTGACGGCTCGTGCAATGTGGCTACAACGTAATCTCACCATTGAAACCTACGGAAACTAATCGATCTTCAGAAGGATCATTGAATCCCTGATAGCTCGATATTTTTGCATTGGTTCTAATGACATAAAGACAGAGTTGCCAAATTAAGTTCACTAAACAATGTTCTCTCGCTCAAATTAAGCGATTAGTTGAATATTCCTGCATCGCGGTGCTGATTTTGCATACGCTATTGATTGAAGGCGCTCGAGGAAAAATTATTTTTCAAATATTAACAATTTGGATTTTGTGTGAGGCAGATCTAGTTACAGAAACGAATATACGCGAGAGTAGTATGGAGAGGGTTAAAGACTTGTTATTTATAAACTTCAAGATGCGAGTTCATTTTACGATGCTTAATACGTGTCCCATCGAAAAAATGCGAAAGAGTACAAATCTTTCAAAGGGTACTTTCCATTTTATTATTCCAGCGATCGGTTTTCAAATTTACTATCCATAACACCACATTTTTGTCGTTAATTGTACATGGTTTTGTGAAATGTACAGTCCAACTTCATTTCTAATTTTCCAAGTTCATTATTGAAATCTTCTTTATGTAAAAATATCGTAAGCGACAAGTTCTCACGACATTTTGTTCATAATTGTGGACGCTTTCCCTATAGATTGCGGACGTGCTTGCTCAGAATGAAGCCGTTTCCCGACTTATGTTTTTCAGGGGAAAATTGTAACTTTTTTACCTGTAGTACACCCCCTGAAAATTTTTGCGGATTGTTTTACGTGAATAAATTCAAACGTTTTTGTACTGATGCGTCTGTTTCTTTCGATGTTTGATTTGTGATTTGTTTTCGATTTGTTTTTATTTTTTTTTTGTTCTCCCCCCCCCCTCCCCCCGATCCATTCGAACGTGGAGCCATGAAGAAATAGCATTTGATCGAAATTCGTTAAGCTCCGTACAGTCACTTCACGTACTAATATTTCGTGTCCTAAGTTTGTTAAACATTGAAGCTCGTTGAATGTCGTGAATGCTCGTGTACTTGGATTCGGTTCAATTTATATCGTGCATCTGGACTTGGTAATTGCACGATGTCGCAGTAATTACATTTGCAACTCCCTATATATCTTTGTTTTATGCCGCGGTATATTGAGCTAAATTTATTTTCGCAAGATCAGTCGCAATTTTTGTACTTTAATTCAGTCTCTCTCTCTCTCTCTCTCTCTCTCTCTCTCTCTCTCTCTCTCTCTCTCTCTCCCTCTCTCTCTCTCACTCTCACTCTCACTCTCACTCTCTCTCTCTCTCTCTCTCTCTCTCTCTCTCTCTCTCTCTCTCTCTCTCTCTCTCTCTCTCTCTCTCTCTCTCTCTCTCCCTCTCTCTTTTTTCTATTTTACATAAGTTTAAATGGAGAGAATCCGTTGTTGTCACGTTGCACGAGCCGCCACTGTTAAGGTCATTGTTCCCGTGCCGTGGCCTTGACAACGCGTTCACGAGATCTTCATAACAATAGAATCTTAAGTGAGACTTTGCGAGTAAAAACCTCACTATCGCACACTGTTGCGAGTTTTGTTGATGCTTTGCACGAATAGACTGTTTTAGTAGTGCGATATATCGTATCGATTGCTGTTCGGGAACTTCTGGTTCCAAACAAACTCTGATTCAATACAATTTCCCCCTTAGCTCAGCAAGGAAATTTAGGGTTTTAAACCAAGAAATTAATGCGAACTCTTTGCGATTATGAAGTCTACGTCCTTGACTCGAATTCTAATGAGATTACTGTTATTAAGGTTCTTTCGCTTTGCTCATGATTTTGAATTATTTTGATCCTAGTTCGTCCCCACTTTTCGATTTAGTCGATAACACCAGTTCAGTTTCATAATGTTTTACGTTTTAAATATTTTTCTGAATTATCTTGACAATGAGTTTGTTGCACATTTTTGCTACATGCGATTTAAGGGTCGATTCAATTGTAAAAACTTCCAAGAATAACGATGGCAACATTACTAATTTACAAAAGCCACTCCTAAACTCATAAAATGTTGGTAAATACGCAACTTTAATAGCTGTTTTTGGCGCTGTTAATGAAAGATTCGCATCTAATAATACTGTTACTCTATCAAAAAAAGGCCAACAAGAGCCGACTTTTCTTTGGCACCGAAGTCACCAGGTCTCACTTTATCTTCTAATCGACTGTAAATCACGCCTTCGGTGGCTAGTTACTCTGTAAATCTTTCTTCTTAGCATATAGAAAAAATGACGAAATTAATATGGTAATCTCCCATTATTATTATTTTTAGTACCTAACAACGCCATTACGGTCGCTCATTAAGGATTTTAAAGCATATATTATGAGTTTAGGAAGTTTCCTAAGTTTTTAGTGCTAACATCGTTATTTTTGGAGGTTTTTTTTTTTCGTATCTGAATCGACCCTTAAAATGCCTGTAGCAAAAGTGTGCAACGGCCCAATTTTCAATTTTCCATAATTATTTTTGGAGGTTTTTTTTTCATATCTGAACTGACCCCTTAAAATACAGATAAAGTGTGCAGCGGCCCAATTTTCAATTTTTCATCGTTATTTTTGGAGGTTTTTTTGTTTTGTTTCGTTTTTTTTTTTTCACATCTGAATCGACCCTTAAAATGCCTGTAGCAAGTGTGCAACGGCCCAATTTTCAATTTTTCATCGTTATTTTTGGAGGTTTTTTTTTCATATCTGAACTGACCCCTTAAAATGCAGATAAAGTGTGCAGCGGCCCAATTTTCAATTTTTCATCGTTATTTTTGGAGGTTTATTTTTTCATATCTGAATCGACCCTTAAAATGCCTGTAGCGAAAGTGTGCAACGGCCCAATTTTTAATTTTTCATCGTTATTTTTGGAGGTTCTTTTTCATATCTGAATCGACCCTTAAAATGCCTGTAGCAAAAGTGTGCAACGGCCCAATTTTGAATTTTTCATCGTATTTTTTTTTTTTTTTTTTTCATAACTGAAACGACCTTTAAAATGCAGATAAAGTGTGCAGCAGCCCAATTTTCAATTTTTTTTTAGGTGCAATCAATTTTTGTTCGTCGACCCAAGGACGTTTTGCGATCCTTGATTCGATGTGCTGCCGTTTGAAAGTTCACTTTTACCCCTATTTCTACTCAGTTACTCAGTTGTTCAATTTGAAATTTTAAAGTCCTAAAAGACTCCCGTTTGAAGAACGTATCTCTCCGAGAGCTCGTTCACGCTCTCTCATTCAAGAATTGTTAATTTATATTTCAAGTGGCAGAACCGTCCGGAGGAATGGGCGAGGAGAAATTACCGAGAGTATCTCAGTTTGCTGCTGCACCTTCATTCGTTTCGTTTCGTTCAGAGAAATGAAGACATATCTCTTTCGGTCGTCAAAAAGCTGTGAATGGCACTTATGACAATTCGCACGTGCATCACTGCATCAGCTCACCGTTGCCACGTCATGAAATAATATTTTACCATTTTAGTCCATTGTGTAGAAGTCGATTCAGAAGTGTAGGCACACCTAGACCGATAATCTTTGGCATTTTTCAACATTATTGCTCACGTTACAAAAAGAAAATCAATGAAAATGAATGTAAGCGTTACGTTGGCTTTTCATTCAGGAACGCATACAAATTAAAGGTTCCAAGTGCAGTGGCATCATTTGAGGGGGGGGGGAGCAGGGGGGGATATTGCCCCCCCCCCCCCCCCCCCCCCAAGGATTTGAATTCAGGCTTAGAAACGGGACGGAGTTATCAGATTTTTGCCCCCTAGCCGGCTCTATGGCTCTTGACAATCAAAAAAGAAAAGAAAAAGGGGGGGGAGGTCATCAGATCCCCCCCCCCAAGCCGTACTCGAAATGACACCTCTGTCGGCCTTGTCCAAGTCAGATGCAAGTTTCGTTCTGATTTGAAGGAATGAAAGTTGGAAATTCGCCAAAGATTAAGGTCTATGTGCTCCAACACTTCTGCAACGAGCTCTACCAGGTAGATTTTCCTGCTGTGACGTTTCTATGTGGTCTGATAATGTCAAAAAGTCAGTGGCGAGGCGTGCGATTTGGCAACGTTCCCTTTACCCCATTTAAACACATTAGAAAGGTCGAAATGCCTGGTCATCGCCGATGACTGAAGCTTTCGATTTTTTTGGTGAATATAAACGGAGAAAATACATTGTTGCCAATATTTCACGCTTCGCCACTGCAAAAAGTGGCCAAAAATTAGTAAATGTCTCATCAATTTCTCATTTAGCTTTCAAAATCAATTTAAATCACAATAACAATGATGAACAAGTGATTTTAACCTAGAAATGTCACACGAAAGTTAAAAATTAAACCTGAAAGGTCGAAAACGATGATTTTTAATGACCTTTTTTCCCCACTGATTTGTTGCCACATTTTTTCGATCCCAGACGATAAATGTTATTTTCAAGTGTATTCACAGAGGAATCAACCCTCTCTAACGCTCGCTGTAGTCAAAGTTTACAACAGACCGATTTTGGCGACTGTTTCCTTGTTAGTAAGACCCGGGAAATTCATTTCCAAGCAATCGGATGTTGCTTTAATGTTTTAGAAGTCATCCAGACCAATATGATTCCTGGATTTTTAATTTCCCGCTCGTCACTAAAGATGTTTAGTAGGCGAATTTTTCTCAAGCCCTCGGCAACAGCGAGTCACGTTACAAGCGTCCTCAACTCCTCAGTCGCGTTTTATATTCAAATCAATGGAAAGGCGGACACTCTTTATGGGGAGCCTTGTTATCTTGAGCATTGGCATTCATGTCGTACGCAATCTACCGCTCTTCACGACCAAGTTTACTTCTCGCGAACGTGGACGTATTGCGCTGCACCTTTGCAAAATGAAAGTGATTCGCATAAAAATAACTTTATTTCCACCTCCCTCTCCCCCTCCCCTCTCCCTCCTCCTATCCCCTCCCCCACCCTCTCCTCTTTTCGACAGGTTATCAAAGATGTTGAAGGATGAACCATACAATGTCAAACATACCGTTTTTTTACTGTTTCTAACTGCCTCTCAATGGTGCACGGAAAAAAAGACTGGTAGAATTTACCATCTGCATATAGCTGATTTTGGAGTCTGCTATCAAGTATGGTAAATGCAACGTACCTTGTGGTGAAATGAACTAACGGGTTATCTTAATTTACCACAAAGGACGTTGCATTTACCATATGATAGCAGACTCCAAAATCAGATATGCAGATGGTAAACTGTACCAGTCTTTTTTTCCCCCGTTTGTTACCCTTAGCCCCCGCAGTCGCGATTAGTACTATTTGGCAACAATGTTTTTCCTCCATTTGACTCAATGTCACTGGCGCAACCAGGATCTCTTCCATCCCTCTCATTTCCCTTTGAATGTATAAGTAGGAAAAGGATAGATAGAAGGGGTTTTATCCTTTTGTCGGCCTTTTGTCGGTCGACTAAAGTTTTCATCATCGAGTATAATCTGAGTCAAAGTGAGTTTTAGATAGTCAACATTTGTGGAATAACGCACGGAAGACCGATTCACCAATCAGATAATGATTCATTCATATACCGGAGCGAAGCAACTGTGTTATTGATTCAGTGCCGTCGCATGAAAATCCTCGTTTGTACCAGTCGGTATCTTTTTAGTTTTTTTGTGAAATTTAAACTTGTGCAGGCTATAGCTTGTTGTTGTTTGCCTTCGTTCCTTTCTAGAGTCAGTTATCATGAATTCAGTTTATTGTGTTATGTCTCGCTCTAACCGCTGAGCGTTATAGTGTTAGTTTTTGAGAATTTTCACAACTTCTCTGCAAACTTTCCTTCTTTTATCATAACCCTCATATCGACTTGACGTACATTTTTGTATCAGCTACTGCTTAAATGTAACTGTTTTTGTAAAAAAAAAAAAAAAAAAAAAAAAAAAAAAAAAAAAAAAAAATACCAGCATTATTTTGGTTCTTTCTCCGGCGCTACAATCTCATTTCTCCCCTCCCCCTCCCCCTCCCCCTCCCCCTCCACCTTATGAAAGTAATGGTAATGCAACTTTTTGGTTGTACAACTTTTTTCGTGTGAAACATCGAAACTTTGAATTTAGGTATCGCCATTTTTGTCTTCCTATCATTTGTTTGATGAAATTAATCGTGCATAAATATTGGTGCAACAAATTTTCAAACTTGAGCTCTACAAGAGTCTTCGAAAAACCCTTTGACTGGGGCAGTTGCAAGGGTCTGAAATTTCATGTTGTTGTTGGTTTTTTTTTTTTTTTATATAAAAGAAATGAAGTCCTGGGTGAGCTGAGGACAAATGTGCCTTTGGTTTTGCCTTAATGCCCTGGTTTCGGCACTGTGGTGTAAAGTTTCAAAAAATCCTGTGTGTTGTAACATCTCAGCGCGGAATTTTTATTTAAAACAATGTATTTTGGGCCAAAATCGCAGCTTTATAACTATGGAAGCTAGTTAGAAACTAAAATCATCCTTATTCTCAGCTTACCGATTATTTTAATTTGCTTGGTTACAAACACCCAAATTCAGACCCGGGCAACTGCCCCCATCCCTCCAATTATTGTTTGATTGTTTTTTTTTCACTTAATGTCTTTCCACCACTCCAATTAATAATCGAGCACTGCTTACCACATTTTAATTTTTCGGCCGAGCGGTAAATCTCCGTGTCCTGGTATCCTTTTCACACACCCAAAAACAAAATTCCAATAAATTTATTAAAATTTCAAATAATATTCAAAATTCAAAACTATAGTTGCACTTATTAATTTTTTTTTTTTTTTTTTTTGTCACCAACACACTTAACCACTTCCGCGCGAAATCGCAACACGCATCGAACTGAACCAATTCATTCGCGAAGTAACTTAAACGTGCGTACCGGAAAGAAAAAAAAAATCCGTTCGCGAAAACCGGAGAAGTAAATGATACTACCGTCCGAACAACAGCAACAACAAGACACCACTGACCGACTGATAAGTCGCTACGGTTGGCGGTGACTCGGTCGGTCTCTTACCGATGCCCTCTCCAACCCCAAATCCCCCCTCACCCTCCCCCGGTCTCCAACGAAGCTCTCCTGCTCTCAGGGTGACGGGCGGTGCAGTGCGGTGCTCCCACCGAATAGCGACGCGACCTGCGCTGTGACGCGTCGCGTCGCTTCGCGCGGTTCTTCCTCATCCTTTGTTTGAGGCGTGCGCGTGCGAGCTGCGCGAGAGATAAAAAACCGTCCACCCCTCTCTTCCATCCACTCTTACTTTCAACAGCGCTGGTGTGTATAGTGTATAGCCCCGTTTATGCTTATACTGTATAAGCAACATTGTTGCCATTTTCTCGGATTATGGGGATGTCGCTAACTTTCGCTATAAGCGATTGAATAGTTGCTGTGGCGCACCCAAGGGTCTGTTACAAAAAATTTCTATAGAAACCCTTATTATTTTAATATAACCTTAATCTTTTTTTTTTTTTTTTTTTTGCTTGTTTTATGGCTTATACTCCAGTCAAGGAGCCTACAGCCAACTATAGACTAATGTCAGTGTGTGAATGTTTGTTTAATGTCAGAAGACAACAGGGGACTTGAAACATCCATGCTCAAAGCACTCAGATTTCCACTGTAATCTTTGCCGTGGACCCACTTTTAAGGAGACCGAGCGACAAGACGAGTGAAAAATCTGCTGCCACTACCGGGATTCGAACCCGGGACCTATGGATTGGCAGTCAGGTGTCCTGACCACCAAGCCACCGAACTAACGAACCGAACCGTACCGAACCGTACCGAACTAGCGATTGAATAGTTGCTGTGGCGCACCCAAGGGTCTGTTAAAAAAAATTTCTATAGAAACCCTTATTATTTTAATATAACCTTAATCTTTATTTTTATTAGTCAGTTCTCAAAAAGAGACTAACTCTTATTAATAAAAAAAAAAAAACATTAAATTCTTATTAAAAGAAAAAGGGTTTCTATAGAAGCAATTTTTAACACTATCGGGCTAAAGCCCCCCCCCCTCCCAAAAAAAACCCAGAGTAAATGTCCGGGCTGGTCTTAAACTAAACGCCACACTCTGAATTTTGTGATGCTAAAAAGATTGATCTAGAAGCTTTGACTTTTTAGCCCCCCCCCCCCCCCCCCCAAATCCTGGGTGCACCATGAATAATTGATTCTTGAGTGACATCAAGCGGGAATTACGATGAGCACGTTGACAATTTTCGAAATTCACTCTCAGACTCACAAAATGGAACGAAATGGATTAGAAAGAAAGTTATTTTAGAATTACTGCAATTTTGAATAGTTTTTACAATTTGAATATTCACTCTCAAATTCACTCTCAGACTCACAAAATGGAACGAAATGGATTAGAAAGAAAATTATTTTAGAATTACTGCAATTCTGAATAGTTCTTACAATTTGAATATTCACTCTCAAATTCACTCTCAGACTCACAAAATGGAACGAAATGGATTAGAAAGAAAGTTATTTTAGAATTACTGCAATTCTGAATAGTTCTTACAATTTGAATATTCACTCTCAAATTCACTCTCAGACTCACAAAATGGAACGAAATGGATTAGAAAGAAAGTTATTTTAGAATTACTGTAATTCTGAATAGTTCTTACAATTTGAATATTCACTCTCAAATTCACTCTCAGACTCACAAAATGGAACGAAATGGATTAGAGAGAAAATTATTTTAGAATTACTGGAATTCTGAATAGTTCTTACAATTTGAAAGAAATTATCTTTGGAACGATCAGGTTTCTTGTTGATCCGATGGAACGTACTGGTATTTCACTAGAAAGAAGCGTTGAATCAATAAGAATGTGGCTCTGGCTATTTTTCGCTGTAAGCAATTGAGTAGTGGATTATTGAGTAAAAACCAACGAAAAATTACGATGAGCGCTTTAAAAAATTAGAAAATTAGATAGGAGTCGCTATTAGTACCTGCGTAGCTCCGCCGCCATCACGCCTTAAACTTTACTCTCATTTTGTGAGTCTATGAGCAGATTTTGTAACTTATTAATGTGCTCATCGTAATTTTCGCTGGTTTTCTCTTAAGAATCGTTTATTCAATTGCTTGCAACAAAATTTAGCATGAGCCCCACTATCCAATTTTTATCAGTCAACACAATAAAACAAGAAACAAAAAAATTAACCACAGTGATATAAAATCTAAACACGTTCAGAGGTGGGCAATTTCGAAAGCAGGGATAAAAAAGCCAAAAAACCACCAAAAAATCCTATAAAACATTTTATGAAAGTTCATGTCAAACAAGGGGAGGGAGAGTGTTCAACTGTTCAACTCTGGCAGCACAGAATAATACAATCAGAAGGGAAACTCCCATAAGAGCCAATGGAAACAAGATTTGGAATTTACCAGCACAAACTGGCAACTGTGCCTACTCACTTCTCAAGATGGCGGACATGCTTTTTCAGGCTATAGAACCAATCACAACTCGGCCAGTTGCCGAAGATCTGCCGAAGATTGCCGAAGATACTCACTTTCGAACATGGCGGCCCGAAGTAAAGAATGTTTCAAAATGAATTAGAGTTTCCCTTCTGATTGTATTATTCTGTGCTGGCAGGTGCATTTTTAATAATATTTTTTATGCTTTTTTTGGGCTTTCTTACTCCGGCTCTAGAGTTTGCCCTACTCTTATGTGTTTTAGTGTAATTTTTTTTTTGTTTTTTTTTTGTTTTTGTTTTTTTTTTTTTGTGGGAGGGGGGGTTACTGGCATATGCATGCTATTGTTTGCAGCTTGAAGCCACTTATACAAACGTAGGCAAATAATTAAAGAAAGGGAATTATTGATTTGTTTTTTATCAGAAGACACCAGAAACTCTTGAAGCATCCATGCTCCAAGCACTCAGATTTCCACTGCGATCTCTGCCATGGACCCACTTTTGAAGAGACCGAGCGGCGAGACCAGTTAAAATTATGCTGCCTGTACCGGGGTTCGAACCCCGGATCTATGCACTGAAAAAAATTCCTAAATTCTAGTAATATTACCAGAATCACAACGATATGTGAGCCACTGAAAGTCTGGTACTGTTGCCAGAAAATTATGGTGTTAATACCAGCTAGAACTAGAAACTAGCCTTACAGAACTAGAAATTTCTCAAAATTGTGAAGAACTATGGTACAAACACTAGAATTCTGGTAATTGTACCATCCCTTACTTAATTGATTCACATACAGTGGCGCAACTAGGCATGCATGCGCCCCACGTAAAAAAAAGAGCTGCGCCCCCCAATCACCTTCCCTCCCTTCCCAAGTCCCCAACCCACCCCTCTCCTCACCACTCTATTCTTTACCGGCCTATGACCCCGGGGCACAGAACATATACTACGACGGAAGAAAAGTTAAGAATCAATTTATTATTTTGTCACTTTTAAATCAAAAATCGCCTACCTAGTCTTTCAAAACTTTTTCTTTCGTGCCTTAATTGTTGCGAATTCATCAATAAGTCTTCCAAAATCCATATCTTTCTACCAATCCTCTCTCTATCATCTTCGTCCCTTTTTTCCTATTTTTTGTTCTTCGAAGAAATCTCTTTATATTTTGTTTTCTTCTCTTCTTTCTTCTTCTCTCCTTCCTTCTTCTCTTCTTTTCCTCTTCTTTCTTCGCCCTGCATTTCCTCCCCTCTCTTTGCGCCCATAGGTGGACCATGACCAAAAATAATGGGGGGGGGCCAAAAAATGATGACCCTCTTTTTTTTCTCTTTTTTTTTTTTTTTTTTTTTTGGGGGGGGCTTCTCAAGTCTCAAGTGATGACTTTTTCCCGATTTTTAGCCCCTCCGCCCAAAAAAAGTGGGGGGTTATAGCCTCCATTAGCCCCTCATACGGTCCGCCTATGCTTGCGCCCCCCGCAATTTCGGGGGCTGAGGGGGCTATTGTTACGTCACTGGTCAATATATCGTCACGCTTCTGGTCTTTTTTTTTTTTTTTTTTTTTTTTTTTTTTTACTAGAGTGGATTAACAGTAAAGTGTCCTGACCACCAAGCCACCGAGGTCGGCTCTTCTGTTTTTCGAATTGACTTAATGTATCTAAATTATTGCAATTTATATGAGAAAATCTGGCAACGTAGATGGAGGCAGCTCCAAGAAGCTCGAGTGCAGCGTAGCCGTAGCCAGCCACAGCCGCAACCCAAGACAAGACAAGACAAGACAAGACATAGCTCAAAACTGCCATTCGTATTATGCAATGTGGAGTATGGAGTCTCCTCCTTCTCCCTCTTTCTCCACCGTGTGCTATGTGTCTGCCCCCGTAACACTTTGTTTCTCTCTTTATCTCCTCTCTTTCTCCCCCTCTCCCCTTTCCATTCCCCCTCTCACTCTCAATCGTTTAATCGCGCGCGGGACGCCGATTGCCTCTTTGTGGCTTGGATACCTTGTCATCGGGTAGACTGACAGACAGACGGTTTTGTGACCTTTTGACATAAGCGCCCCCCCCCCTCCCACATTAAACTAGGGAGCCTACCGCGCTCCTCTTGTCCTGTTTCGTTTGTTTGTAAACAAACTGGTCCTCCGCGCTCTGCCACCGATCTAATTCGCGCGAGGAGTTGCGGCGTTTCGGAGCAGCAATTTTGCCCAAATCTGGTTGTACAAACACAGGTGTGCATGACTATTCTTAAGAGTTAAGGGGTGTCTCCATCTGCGAATTTAAAAGCGCGAATTGAACGCTTGAGCCAATGGGCTTCTTCGTTGTCGATACATCGGACTCGACCTATCGACTGCAAGGCAGTTCATTGGCTCAATCAGTTTATTCGCGCTTTTAAATTCGCAGGTGGAGACACCACTTTAGAATTAACTTGCTGCGTTTTGGTGGACTTTGATTTTACGACTATCCTATCCATATTCTCTCACATTCAAGGGTATGAAAAAGTATCGATTGTTTTCATTTTCGATCCAATACCGCTAAAAATTGGTTCGTTCGCATGGGATTGAGTTTTTCCCAAAGGCTGTACGGAACAGATGTGGGCATTTTTAGAATAGACGGTTTTAGTGCAAAGTCAACGGTTAGCCAACAATCACAACAATTTAACTTGCTGCGTTTTGGCCTTTGATTTTACGACTATCTTATCCTTTTTTTCACATTCAAGGGTATGAAAAAGTATCGATTGTTTTCATTATCGAATCAATACCACTGAAGATTGGTTTGTTTGCATGTGATTGAGTTTTGCCCAAAGGCTGTACGGAACAGATCAAGGCATTTTTAGAATAGACTGTGTTAGTGCAAAGTCAACGGTTAGCCAACAATCACAACAATGCAATGATCGGTCGCAATCGTTTGTGACAAAACTGGCGTAGCTTTCCAACTTATCTCACTTACTCTCCCGTGCGACCCCCGTGTATACTCATCTCTTTCTAGCTTTGAAATTCGTATACAGGAGTTAAGAGGGTCTTGTTCAACGACATGTTATAATAAAGTCGCAATCAAATGCCTCGAGGAATTCATTTCTGCGAAAAAATTTAACAGAGGATGTCTCCAAGTACGATTTTTGAAGTGAAAGTGAGATAGCAATATATGGGGATTTCGTGAGAGTAAGAGAGACATTTTGTCCTTGATTTGGAACGCTCATCACCTAGTCATCACTGTTTAACAGGCTGCGTTCGGTGGCCTATGATTTTTCTTCGACTATCGTTTTTCTTTTCTCTAACATTCGAGAGTATGTAAAAGTATCGATTGTCTGGAGGTTCAATCAAATACCTCTGAAGATCGATTCTTCCCTACGTGGATGTACGTAGAAAATAACTTCGGTTCTTATGGAACCAAAAAGGGCAAAACAGACCTATAAATCCTTTTTTTGAGGATGGGAGGGGTGGGGAGGGAGGGACGGAGGGTAGGTGTTAATTGCCTTTATAAAATCGTGTTGCCTAAAACAGTCAACTTGGAATCAATTGTCACTGAAACTACTGAATAAACCCCACTTGTCGATTTCCGAGCTTCGATCTTTCCTACCCGTGTGTTAAAGTCTCTTTGCATCGCGATGTTGTAGTTTCGAGTAATGTTTTTGCCGTGGAATTTTCTATTTGTTTTTTGAATACCAAAACTAGACAAAGTTTTTAGTTTCCCCCCTCCCTCTTTTTTGACCCACACGCCTCCAATGTGGCTCGATGTATTTTAGGAGCAACTTTAGCCTTTTAATTTATTTCTTTCATGAATAATGTCTCTCAGACTTATGATTGGATACTGGAATTTATCTTTCTCTCTCTTTGGTAATTTGAACGCATGTGTTAGAAAACCAAGTTATTCTAATAGCAAATCTGTACCCCGCAAAAGGCGACGTTTATGACGTAACAATTTGTGTTTGTTAACGTCCGATTTACGTCGACGAGACGGTTTGACGACCTGACGAGTACGTCTCGTTAAATTCGATTCCCTCTCGCGACAAAAGCGGGTCAGACATATATTTTTGCACACCGGCATTGATTTACGCGTCGATTGTCTCTCTCCCGCCGCAGCATAAAATTTATCGGTGAATGGTGGAGTGCGATACCGCCAGATTTGGCAAAAAATATTCAAATCTCCAAATATAAAAAATATATAAATATATAATCATATAATATAATAATAAGTAAACAAAATAAGTTGTAAATGCCTGAATATTTGTTTAAATAATTTTCTTGGATTTTATTCACGAAAAACAATAAGGCAAGAAAAATTACAATTTTAGATTTAAGGAAACAAACGTTTCGGCTGCATAACATCAGTCATCTTCAATGTAAATTTAAATAATAATAAAAATAAAAATAAAAAAAAATAAAAAATTAATTAATTAAATAATTTTTTCTTTTTATTTTTATTATTATTTAAATTGACACTGAAGATGGCTGATGTTATGCAGCCAAAACGTTTGTTTCCTTAAATCTAAAATTGTAATTTTTCTTGCCTTGTTGTTTTTCGTGAATAAAATCCAAGAAAATTATTTAAACAAATATTCAGGCATTTACAATTTATTTTGTTTACTTATTATTATGTTTATATAGTGCCATATCTGAATTTAGTTTAATTAATATAATGTATATATATAATTCAATGGAAAGTGTGTACCTTTTTTTGTAGAGTCCGGCAGCATTGCGTTGAACCCTCCACGCGCGAGCCTGCAAGAGGGGATTTCCTAGTATAACTTTTTATTTTGAACACTCATCCGAATTCGACACTTCCATTTCAACCCGCGAGTTAGGTAATGGACGTTCGGAAATTTACCGGACATTAAAAAAAAAAGGACCGTTCGCTGAGTCTCATCACGTCGATTCGGGTTTATGCAATTGGACGTTTCATCTCACTGTTTTTATGCCCTCCTCACCCAGTTCGTCCCGATTAGTCAATTCTCAGCCTGTTTTTTATGATTAGTTTTTTTCTTCTTTTTCTTAAGGCGGCGATATTTACGTTCAAGCGCGCATTCATTTTCGTTTGTTTTTTGTTTGTTTCCAACAAACGTTCAATTCTCTGTAGTGAAGCATCAAATGTTCGAGTTGCCAGCCTTGGTGGCTTAGTGGCTGGAGCATCTTGCTGCTAATTTATAAATCTCGGGCTCAAATCCCGGTAGTTTTATGAAAATCTCCACCGACCTGCCCCTTGGACTCCGTGATAAGTGGGCCCATGAACGATAATGCTCTATGGTCTGATTGTGAGATAAAAGAAAAGTGGCCGAAAATGAAAGAGAAAAAAAATAATCGTTTTCTACATTTTAAGCTTAGTGAAAAACTGTGTAGTGATATTTCTAGGTTTAAATTGCTTGTTAATAGTGTTGTGATTGAAATTGGTCCTGAAAGTTACCGGGGGGACTGAACATCCCAAGCTTTCTCCCCCCCCCTTCCGTTCGCGGCTGGAGGAGCCAATGAGGGAAGGGATATGTATCTTTAGTTTATGTGTGGGCTCGAGGCTTTAACCCTTTCTGTCACGAACATTGGCGTACGCAGGGGGGGGGGGGGCTAAGGGGGCTGAAGCCCCCCCTAGACCTCCGATTTTTGGGGGTGGAGGGGAAGGGGGGAACAATTTTCAGTCAAACGCTCATCAGTGCGAGCCCCTCCCAAGAAAAATCCTGTGTACGCCACTGGTCACGAATTATGAAAGAAGTGTCACTGTAGTGTGACACCTATACCGTTAAGTTGAACGAACTTTTCTCTTATGATTTCATGTGTGAGTCAATTTTTCCGAATTTCCATAAGGCTCCTTGTAAAATGGTCGTCCATTATAACGGACACTGTGACAGAAAGGGCTAAGCGTCTTTTTTCCAAACCATTGAAAAGAACGTTTAGTCGTTTACCCTAGAACATTTTATCCGAGGCTACAAACCTCCCTTTATCTCCCTTATTTTTCGCATTGTCCTATAACTTTTTTCATTCCGTTTCAAAAAAAAAAAAAAATATTCTAATCGCTTCCCATAAGTAAAATTGCTGAGATATCGGCCACTCACATTTCGTCAAATGAAAGAGTAGGAAATGGAAGTTACATCAGTTTGAATGCCTGGTGAATGTGAGAGGTTAATTTTATTTCCTCTTCTTTCAAGGTCGGGAACGAAATTGTTTTGAAATCCTCGATCTTTCTCACGTCTACGAGCTCATCGCTTTCAAGCGGCGCACAGTGGCGCGAGTCAATGGGACGAATCGGACATAGAATTTATAATTAAAAAAAAATACAAATGGCTCATAGTTTCAAATCGGTCCAATTGAGCATGCATGCTCCGTGAAAATTTCAAGTCAAAATTTAAACCTAATGAGTAATTTTTTACCTTCAGTACTACTAGAAAAGACTTTTTACCTAAGGGTTCCGCTGAATTTTCGATAGCCGGAAACGCATGATGAACTAATTGAAAATAACTTGTAGATTGTCGGTTACGCTGTCAGTTAAGTAACCGGCTATTTCAAAAGTACTTAATAAAAACAATAATTCTTGTTACAATAATCTCTGATGTTGATTTTTAAAGCAAATTTCGGTAGTTGAATTGAATTATAGCGTTTGGTCAAACGCAAAACGGAAAGTCCCAACAGAACGAAAAAGAGACCACACACTATAATTACAAGAATCATTTCGTTTGGACCGTTTTGTTCTAATATGACTCTCTACCGAATTAACGGCTGAACGAAACCCTATATCGCCGTATACCAATCGTCTCCATTTGAGTTCGTTTTGATACTTTTCTACTTTTCGACTTTTAATTTTATCTCGTAAGCGAGAAATCTCGTTTGCAAATTCTGGGAATTTCAAATGATTTGCCTCAAAGCAAGTCGTGGCAACCTAAGAAAAACAAAAGATGTAACGGACCGTGCGGCTCGCAAATCAATCAATGCTACCAACCGCATCAACCACCGAACAAGATCCATTTGCCACCGAATACATCACATCGGCAGCCAACCTCTGCTGGAATCAGGAGGACAACTAATACTATTCTGTGCTCGTAGTGTTATTATCTTTCGATAAAAAGGATGAGAAATCTGATCTTTCATTACCTTAATCCTCAGAATTCTCCTTTAATTACCAAAACTTACTGGGCATCGAAGAGGCTCTCTGATACAACCCAGATTTCGTTGTTTACATAGCGGTCCCAGCCCTAACCTCTCCTAGTCTCCTCCTGGCATATGTATTTCCTTTTTCCTATTCTATCAACTTTCAGCTACCTATTCATTGCTTTTGCTCAACGCAATAAAATTACTCTGCTTGCGTCTGTAGTGGCTCTGACTTGTGAATTGGTAAGAGTTCAAAGGTTCAACAATGGGAACTTCTGAATAGACCTGTTCTTAGTGATGTGCTGACTTGCGATATACTTCCATCATGTTGTGATTGTATGTGGAATTCCTTTCTCCTAGAAATTGAGTCTCATCTCTCTACCTTTACATGTTTGGTTTTGAAGGTCTTATAGGGAGTCAGCCCTCTTTCAATTTCAAAGGAATGTGCTTCGCGGTCAAATTTTTTGACATTCTATTTAGTCCGCCAACTCTTGTCAAATGACCTTGCGCTATAAGCCATCATGCAATCAATGTAGTTACATCGCTCCATATCTATTTACAAGTAAATTTCAAATACTCCGGGTAACTTCCTGATTGAGTGTCAATTAGTGGATATTCTGATTGATTCTGTGTAACCTGGACCTATCTAAGGCATAATAATCTAATTGGTCGGTATCGTCATTTTGCATGCTCAACACAAGAAGTTCTACAGCAGAGTCATTTTGAGTATCAGGTTCCGACAAGTCGCGGTGCCTGAACTGCATCCAAAACCAACCGTTCAGCGATGCGTGTTGATACAGTTCGGAAGGAGGCACAGCGACTTGTCAGAGCCCGACACTCAAAATGGTCTCGCTCTACTTGGGTTTAAGTTAAACTTACAACTATCCATGATATACTCCTGACCTGTTGTTGATTAGGTGCAAATATGCTCTAACAAGTAGCAGAGCAAGCTTCCAAAATTCATTAAAACGCATCAGTGAAGGTTGGTTGGCAATGAGCGGAAACTCTTAGCTAACCAATCGCTCACCGATGCGCTTAGTGGCAATGAGCGGAAACTCTTAGCTAACCAATCGCTCACCGATGCGCTTAGTGGCAATGAGCGGAAACTCTTAGCTAACCAATCGCTCACCGATGCGCTTAGATGTATCACGGATAGCTAATCCATCAATCCGTCCGTAAACTAAAGGCTAATTTTTAAACAGGAACGCTATGGAATGCTGCACTCTTTTCATGTAGTTAGCGGGCATGGTTCACACGATCCATCAGAACGGAACTAGCCAACTAATTTCTTCCAACTGCGGTAATTTTTTATCAGCCAAGAGTAACCCGTTCAATCTTGTTCCATAAATGAAAATATTAGCTTCCAGTTAGTGATCAAAAGTAGGTACCTACCGCAACCTTGAGAGGCTTCTCGAAACAATAATGCCAGCACCTTGACAGCTTACAACTTAACGAGCTTGAGCCGATCCACTTATCCTTGATCAAGTCAGTCAGATTCTTTCATGAGGTTAGAGCTCGTTTCACAAGTGCAGGCAGAGCTCGACCGATAATCTTTAGCTATGTTTCAATGTGTTCATTTCTCCAAAACCAAATTTTCCGTAGACTTATACAATGTGCTTTTAAGGCGCTCCTTCATGAATGGCTAAATCTCTCTTATTCAATATAATTTCATTCCATCATGCCATATGAAAACTAATGCTGGAAGGATGGCATACGGGCTTGGGCCACACAACAGCACCTAAAAATGCCAAAGATTATCGGTCGAGCTCCTTCTCCACTTCAGAACCCAGCTGTTGCACTGACCAAACAAGATTATGATGAGTTGAAGCAGGACCGTTTTGAGTATGAGGTTCTGACAAGGAGCGGTGCCTGCTTCCGAGCCGCATCAACATGCTTCGTTGAGCAGTTGATTAGCGCAGAGTTTCAACTGGATGTTTATCAACCGCTCACCGCTGTGCCTTGATGCAGTTTGGAAGCAGGCACTCCTACTTGTCAGAACCCGATACTCAAAATGGTTCTGCTATAGCAACCACCCTGCTAATTGATGCTCTAAAAGCTCTCTAGGAACTAAACTGTCGAGTAAGAAACTGTCACTCGATTTGTCTGTTCAACTATTAGAAAAATTCAGCATACCTTAAACTCAGTGGCATGATTAAAATACCTGATTCATGCTTGACTGTCTAGATTTGGGTCCTTCAAGAAACCCTCTGTGCTCCAAACTTAAAAAAATGTTATACAGTAGTGACAAGCTCAACTGCCCTTAAATATACTTAGCATCAAGTTTTGCTCAGCAAGCAGTCAGGGAGAACGATTTCCGCTGCCTTGCAGCTCAAGAATTTTTTAGCGGAAATATTAGGGATTCCTTCATCTCAAGGCGCAACAGAGAATGGCAACATTAACTTGAAAATTCATGAGCACAACCAATAACTAATCGAAGAAAGTGAGAGGAACTCGTGTATCACTAGCAGAGTTGGTCAGAATATGGTGGTAATCGATTACACGATTTCATGGTAATCAGGGATGACTTTTTACAAGCCATCTATCATATTAGTTGGAGAAGATTTGGATCTAACCTAAAAGACCCTGAAGTTTACTATTTATCTAGTAAGAATAGGTACATTTAATTACCATCCAAAGGTTTGACGATTACCGATTAGCCAGAAATCGTGTAATCAATTACGCTCCTATTTGCCCGACTCTAATCACTAGGTAATTTTGGAAATGCACTGATTCCATAGAAGCTTGATGGAAGTCTTCAAACTAAATGAAACTCAAGAGGAAACTTCAGAACTTAAAGAACCGGCAACCGGTTTTCTGACAAACGTAAAATAGATTCAGCTTGCGTTTACACAAAATATAGGTAATGGGCAACAACATTTAACATTGTGGGTACAGGTTGTGAATTCAAGAGTGCGAGCTTGAGTTGATATTCCTGGTAGAACATGCACGAAAAATAAACAAAGAGCACACCAAGTTAACAAAGTCATGAAGACTGAAGAGGTAATTTTGGACTGTTTCGGACCAAAATTGAAAACATACATCTGTAAGAGGTTATGCTCTGCTTTCACAAATGTAAACAACACGGAGAAATTATTTTCTCGCTCATTATATCTCAGCAAAAAGGACATTTGAGAACAAACTAAAGAATGGTCAGAAAACTAGTCGTATTTAGCTTTCAAAGGAGACCAAGTTTCTTTAAATCAGACGCGGATTTATTACTTCAAAATTAGTTTGAAAGTCGCAAGTTCCCAGTCCTTTTGGTAACGGGCCGAATATGGCCATGGACTAACTTCTGCTTCACAGTGACTGGATGATTCGCTTTACAGTGGCTATCTGCAATTCGCTTAGATGCTCAGCGCTGAGAGACCGCAGCGGCTGCTCTGCGAATTACAGTAGTTCCGCAAACCGCTGTTCAGAGCGCTACGGTCTGGCTGGACTTACAGTGACTGGATAAACCACAGTGCGGTCATTTTGGTCGTCTTTCTGATTGGTCGGATTCCTTACATCGCGAATTTGAGCATTTAGAAGTATTTTAACAGTTTTATAGGGTTCTCGTGGGCAAATTAGACACGACAGAAGTTCTTCTGTCAAATTTGAAACACATTGGTTCGCAAAATCAAGAGAAATCAACGATTCCCCGTAACTGACCCCCCGCGGATGCGCACCCAACTTAACACGGGCGCCATAGGGAGGAAGTGCTTTCCTGAGTCACTAGTAAAAAATATCGCAACCCCCCGCCCTAAAAATGGTTTATACACAGCATTAATGACTATTTTCAGACGGGGGGTAGAGAAAATTTCATTCCGAAACCCAGGAACAATCCTACTCTCCATGCTGCCCATGCTAAAGTGGGTGCACTATTGAGGGGTGGAGGGCAAATGGCCGCACTGTGGTTTATCCAGTCACTGTAGCTGGACTAACCAATGACTCGGCATGGCATGGTCCGATTTCTTCTTACCACTGAATACTGATCACTTTTTCATCCCCTTATTTTGCGGGACATACTATATCGTTGACTGTCTTTTTACTAAAGGGGTTTCCTCGCTATTCTCTTCCTCCTGACAGCTTTCTTTTCTCGCATTTACACCTCGAGAATTCGCGCATCCATCGTGGGATCTTCGCAGTAGGAACAGCTGTGCATTACGATGTGGGATCAGTCTAAACGAGCTTAATGGACGGTACCACGTCAGTAAAAAACAGTCGTGATATCTCAGCAAAAAACGCCTGTCGGCGTGCTACGGTGAACGGAAAGTCCGGGCATACATCTCGTTCGTTCGAATGGCCAACTCTTTCTTCACCCCAAAAACGATCCCGGAATATTTTCGTTTCTGATCTGATGATACTGCATCTCAAAAACTCGACTTCGTTCCGATTCATGCTCTACAGGCACAGTGATATCAGGAACGAAAAGTCCTTTCTTTGATTCTCTTCTCCCTCTCTCTCTGACAAATACTATGTATGATAAAATCGCCTTCAATTCGACGGTTATGCTTTTCCACGTACACCCACTTTTTGAGCTAGGTAATAAACTAATAACAGATCAGTTTTCATCGAAATTAATTCGAAAGGAGAGGAGAGGGGGAAAAGGGGGAAAGGGAGGGAGACTTGCCGTGACTTTTTTGGGGTGTGAGTATTGATGTGTGTACAGAACCTTCGTCCTATGTAAATTGAGTGATCACGCACAGAGCAAGCAAGGGCCATCCAGAACACACTTGTGGTCGAGGAAATAAGCGAGGAGGGGGCATTTCCTAGAATTAGTAGTTTTCAATTGCACTAGGTCTTTGGACCGAAATAATTTATTTTATCGGATTCGCTGAGGAGGAGAGTTGCCCCACTACGGTGTCTCCCCGGAATTCACCACTAGCAGCAAGGTGCAAAGACAAGGTGTTACATTGCATAGCCATTCGTCTATTAGTCACGGCAAGTCTCCCTCCCTTTCCCCCTTTTCCCCCTCTCCTCTCCTTTCGAATTAATTTCGATGAAAACTGATCTGTTATTAGTTTATTACCTAGCTCAAAAAAGTGGGTGTACGTGGAAAAGCATAACCGTCGAATTGAAGGCGATTTTATCATACATAGTATTTGTCAGAGAGAGAGGGAGAAGAGAATCAAAGAAAGGACTTTTCGTTCCTGATATCACTGTGCCTGTAGAGCATGAATCGGAACGAAGTCGAGTTTTTGAGATGCAGTATCATCAGATCAGAAACGAAAATATTCCGGGATCGTTTTTGGGGTGAAGAAAGAGTTGGCCATTCGAACGAACGAGATGTATGCCCGGACTTTCCGTTCACCGTAGCACGCCGACAGGCGTTTTTTGCTGATTAAAAATTACAGGGCGGAACTTCACTACCTACCTTTTTCGTATATTTAAGTGCCTCTGACTAGGACCGTAGGCAAATCACGAGATCGGATTTGTTGGTGAAAATCGTTTCCAAATAAAATCCATTTGCACGGATGTTGATAATTCCTGTTTAGAACGTTGGAGCGTGGTTGAGAAAATTGTAAGTTACCCACTTTCACTTTTAAATAAACTTTTAAGATGTTGTAAAACAGTAAAATCCGTGTGTAACCGACGGACATTTTGGAACCGGGGGACAACCATTTTTCACAATTTATGGCATGAAGAAAAATAATTTCGTAAAAAACGATGATTTACACGTGTTCTATGGAGTTTTTTGAGCATTTCCACTATCTTCAAAATTCATTTCAGCCTCAAAATATGGTCAAAAACTTAGGTTAAATACCAAAAACTCGTGTGGGGGACGCGTAACCGACGGACATTTTGAACCATAAAACAATTAAAATTAGTATTTAAATAACTTTTAAAGCAATTATTACTGTTGCTCCTCATAAAACTAAGTTCCTTTGACTTAAAAATCGACACATCGAACTTATTTGATCTTTTTTAAAAAGGTAATCTCGCTGGGACACCATTTGGCCCGTTTCGAAATTATGACCCTTAAAAAAAAAATACAAATTCAAATGTTTTAATCGTCAAGAAACAAACTATAAAGGGTGATTCTTGAAGGAAATTTTATAATAAAACCAATGAAAACAGTTTCAAACGTCTACGTTGAGTATGAAGAAAGATATACGCAATTAAATTCGCCACGCCTTGTACGGCCTCTCCCATTAACTCGCTCCACTGTGCGACGGCTAATGCATAGCAGCTTACTGAAAGTCTTGAACCTCTGCTCAAATATAATATCGCTGTGTTGCCGAATTGAATCCGCATTTTCCCTTGCTTAGAGTAATGATGTGTAAGATCATGAGCCGAAGATTATGAAGTGTGAGAAGCAAAGGCGGGCCGTATCAGGAGCTAGGAGGGGGGGCTACAGCCCCCACTTTTTTCGGACGGAGGGGAAAAAAAAAGTCACCACTTTTTAGCCCCCCACCTTTTTTGGTCACGGTCCGCCTATGGTGTGAGAAGGCACTTCAAAAACATTTGCTAAAGGACTGCTTGTATTTACAGACTGGTTTATATTTACAGTAAAAATACTGAAACTAGTGAAAGTTCAAATCTCGTGTTAAGACCACCGGAAACAAGGATGTCCCGGAATAAACTCTTTGCACTCATTCAAATCAAGCGATTTAAATATTCCTACTCCTCTGTACTTATTTTTGCCTAAATCATCAATTGAAGGCACTCAACGAAGCATTCTAGTGGAATATGACTTCTATTCAACTTTTTTTACTTTTTTTTTTTTTTTTTTTTGACATGAAGGCTTGAAACCAGGTGAAGCAAATAAAAGTAAATCAATGTAGTAATGTATGTTTTGACTTGGTACCTGAAGAATTTAAAGATTAATGATATTTCTGTAAAGCTTATAGCTGATGTTGAACCGTCAATTGTTGAGGAAATTGCCTTAACCTTGAGGAAATCTAGACCAAAAATTGGGTTACATTCTTAATCGGTTGGGACATCCCAGGGGTGCAAAATATTCCAAAATTTCGGAAGTTTCACGCGATCCATGACTTGTTTCATCACAGGATTTTAAAAAAATTCCTCTCAAAAATTTGAAAGTGATGACCTTTTTTTTTGCTTACTTTAATATTTCAACACAGTAGTAATAGGGGCGGTTGGGCCCGGTGACCATTAATGACCTAATTTCCAGGAATTTTTCGCGCGTATTTTCGGTGGACTAATTACCCTAATTAATTACTGCCACTTGATCACACCTGACCTAACATCATCTTCTTGGACGACACATTGTCGCTACCCCTCGCCCCTTCCTCCGACGGCCGATACACCGTTGCATCCCCGCACCCCCGCAACCTATACTCCGTGGCGCGTGCTATGATTTTCTCCCCTACCCCCGCCCCCATACTGGTGGTTGATTCACCGTTATGTTTCCTACCCGCATTCCTTATTACTCACTGCAAACCACTGAATGAGTTTTCTTTTACCTCACCCCTCCAACCTAACACCTTCATGGTGCGTAATGAGCGCTCTCCTCTCCCATTCCTCTTTCCACCTCCTTTGCAGCGTTGCACATTATGAAACTCTGCAGCCCTTTCCGATTCATCATTGTCCTTGGTGACTACAGATTAACAATGCGTTGCTTTGCGTGAAAGGCCAAGGCAAGCATTTAAGGCTTATCCTTGTTTAATGTAGCGATTTTTAATACGCAGCCCAGCCAGACCTTGAAATGCACACGCAGTTGGTAATGATTCAAACCGTTGTTTCACAAGGAGGAAACAGACCCAAGTCTTTTGATTAAGACAATGTAAACTACAAGATGAGCATAATTTGGAATTTTCACTCCCGTAGGAGTCGATTAACGAACCAATCCATTATTGCCATATTGCAGAATATTTAGAACATGGTTGCCAAGTATTAATTCCCTCCCAAAACTACCAAGTTCGATAAATTTTACAAAAACCTCTCTGAATGAGCTGGGAATCGAACCTAATAAGTCCCCCTTGATCTAGGAAGCTAACGCGTTAACCACTAGACCAAAGAGGACTTACATGAAACAAGGAGTAATTTCCATGATTTAAATCAGGTGAAAACTAAATGTTTTGACCTGTTCAAAAAAAAAAGTGATTTCAAATCCCCCACTTGTAAAAGTGGTCGATTTGAAATCACAGCTGAATTTTAAACCATGAACGGATTCAATGATTAATGCATTTTACTTTGCATTTTTTTTATTTTTTTTTTTTTTTTTTTATTTTTTGTAAATTTCAATTTACTTATTTTTTTTTTTTTTTAAAAATAAAATTGTATGAATAATTCGGTAATATATCGATGAAACAAAAGATTACAAGAAGACAACTTTTTATAAGGTTTAATCTGTGTATAATCTTTTCCTTCACCGATCTCCCCCCCCCCCTTAGTAAAAATTACCGAATTCTTCATTTTTTTTTTTTTTTTTTTTTTTTTTTTTTTTTTTAGGGGTTTATGATGATAGTTTATGATGATGAATTCGAAAGCATAAGACCAGGATACAGATTATAGAATGTATATTCCCTATAAATGACAGTTCTAATAACTTAAATATAACTTAACATCTAAACTATGACTAATTTTGAATACATTTAAATGTGTGTTTATGAAAAAAAGAGAAGCTAATACTTTTGAATAGACATATTTGAAACGATATTGGAGAACAAAATTGATTAAAATCAAACGAATGTCGACAAGAAATTAAAATCAAACGAACGTTGACAAGAAATTAAAAACAAACGAACGTCGACAAGAAATTAAAATTAAACGGACGTCGACTAGAAAAGAAGAGGGGGGAAACAAATGAAAATGATTACAGCACTGACTAGATGGACACGCAAAAGATTATGGTTTTCAAGACAGATTGAATATTTTTAAAATTCCGATGAAAAAATATTGAAGTTGACACACGCATTCACACGCACATTTTTTGTTGGTAGATCCCGTACCTCCTATAGGTTTTTCATTTCACCGCAGAGTCTGGAAATACATTCTAATAAAACATATTTCAATCCTGTTACCTCTATTGAAGTTTTTTGTTAATCTCAAGGACAGGATTGTAAAAACATCCACACTCGTCAACCCCATTTTTCAAAAAGAGTGGGCATTGGGGAACACAACTTCTTGAAAATATTTCATTTTTCATCGGTTTATTTAAAAATTTCTTAAAGAATGAAAACCATGGACAAAAATTACTTTCAGATTTCGAAGGTAAAATTATCATATGCAGCGCACCGTCACACCACTCTGTAATAACCGTTTTCATTTTTCCCTATTTTTTTAATTGTATTTTAAATTGAAACCAACTTTATTTTCTAAAGTCAAATGTATAAACGCTTTGAAACACAAATGTTTGAGTTCCGTAAAAATCACATCGAACTCTTCTTGAGAAAAAAGACTATCATTCGGAATATCATTAGGTTTTAATTTTGTTAACACTTGAGACACATTAGCTTCATCAAAGTACAAACAATGATTATTTAAGTAAGAGCACACGCGATTAAATAATGTTTCTATTTTCTTTTCACTGCTGGAACATTTATCGACACAATGATCAATCGCAGGCATGATAGATTTGAAGTATTCCCAAAGGCTTTCCTGGATGATAAACTGTCTTGGATAGTTTAATGGCGGTGGTGAAGTTTCCGATATGATGATTGATTTTTT
>VMOF01000369.1:2082415-2106825 GCA_011764245.1 Trialeurodes vaporariorum | reverse complement strand
TAATACAGTGCATCCAAATGCGCCGATTCTGGGGGTTTCGGCGTCTCCATGAGCGCCAAAAAAAATTGGCGGTTTTTGATCGGGCCCTCTTGAGAACGACTACCCCTAAAAAACGTTTAAGTTTCATATAAGGGGGTTTGGGCGGGGGTTATGCTATTTATGCCCCTCCAAATAATGACTCCTATTTTCTAAACCTTTGGTACCTGAGAAAATAACACTTTAGTATTTCAGGAATAATAGAGTAAGTATTTAGATTTCGTTCTTCGGAGCACGATTAGATGGGCGAATAGCAAACGGAGTTAGGGAGTGGATATGATATCGAATCAAAGTCTTACAAGGGGAGGCTCAGAAGTCGCCGCCTCCGATTTTGAAAACAACTGCACGAAAATGTAGCTAAAGTAAAACAATTAGACCCGTGTTTCTCACTTTTTGCCAATGTGCCTTCCTAAAGCGTCAGGAATTTTTCGAAAGTTGCCGAAATTCACGTAAATATTCGGAACGCTCTCCGCTCGGGTTTTTACGGAAATTTCGGCAACTTTCAAAAAATTCCTGACGCTTTAGGAAGGCCATTGGCAAAAAGTGAGAAACACGGGTCTAATAGTTTTACTTTAGCTACATTTTCGTGCAATTGTTTTCAAAATCGGAGGCGGCGACTTCTGAGCCTCCCCTTGTCAGCTCAAATAAACAAAAATCACGCGCAAGACGCGAAACGGAACGCTTGGCCGCGAAGCGGCCACCGGCCACTAGTTGGAATATAAAAAAACTGGTTATCAGTTATCAGTGAAACTTGCGGAATCAAATTTATCGGTTGTTCTCACCCAAAATAGATACTTCAAATTTATAGGTTGTACTGTACTCACTACTCACCCAATGGGTACTCCAACCATCTTCAAACTTCAAAACCATGTTCAAAACTTACCAACTATAATAGGTACCAGGTACTAATTATTAGTTGGAGACCCTAATTTATACTATACGTAAGTACAACCATTCAATTAGATTGCGCAAACTTCACTATTAATTGTAATTAGTCAAGCGAACCAATTATTTTCCCTTTTTTTTCAGTGTACTTATCACCTTTTTCAAGGAAAAGAAAAAGAAAAAAAAAATGAAAATAATGAAAATGAAAATGATAATAATACTTGAGATTTTTTTGAGAGTCATTTGAAAATAAATTTGAAGAATTGTCAATAAATGAGCGTGCTGTTTTAAATTAGAGCTGTTCTCTGTTTGTAGTCGTTCAACACGTTCATTTACGCCTTGTTGACAAGCAATCCTGCACGTCTTGCGAGCAGGTTGAATTGCTGTCTACCTAAATGAAGGCGCTCTGATAGCTGCATCGAACTTAAAACTAATGCCAAGCGGAGAAATAAAAACGCGGGTCGCTAGAACACCCACGAATGCATCATGATTCGGAGCGAAGTTGAATATTCTTGAACTTTGCACATAGATTTGCTTGATTTTATCGATTGTTCGTGGTAAACTTGCGGTTTGGCGCCATTTTCCATTAACTGATGGAATGCTGAATCACTTCCAATTCAGCAAACATCTTGATTGCTTATGGACATGTCTCAACAACTCAACAAGATAATCTCACAAAATCACTCCCGCTTCAACAGTCGATTATTTAAAGAGAACTTGCTTCAAAACCAAACAAACCAAAGGGGGGGGGGGACAAATTAATAACAAACAAATACAGAATCGGTTCACTCAACTTTGGTGATTCTCCTTTTTAGCCTATTATATAGACTATCTTTGAGGCTCTTTCGAAGCTTTGGAGTTGATTTCGAGATTTTTTAACGCCACCGGCGAATCAATAGATTTATCGCAAATCCCAGTTTCCTGAAACCGCCCATTAAAGGATAAGAAAAAAAAAAAAATCAAACGTTTGTTTACTCAGAATTATGGTTACATTGGTTTACTTACACCAATAGTTTTTTGACTGGCAAAAGTATCATTGTAGGTCTTCGTACTCAATTTGTTTGGTTTTCTATCGCCTAATCACCATCAATTTTTTGTTACTCAAATAATTAAAAAAAAAGTCCTCTGAAATTTTGCGCCCCTAAAAATTTTGCTACCTAAGAAGCCCGGGTTAAAATAGCGCAAATGAATCTCACAACAGATGCAGCACTAAGCAACAAACTGTTGCGCATAGAAAAAAAAAGGAGAGATAAAAAGCAATGGTATAGGAAGGGGGAAAAATGTAAACATAACCTTTTCAAGAGAAAATTGATCATTCTAGCCATTGCATTGAAAGCCATTACTTAAATAGCATGAAAAATATGTAAGATTCCGTATAAATATAATAATTTGTGAAAACACGTGAAACCAAAACAAAAACAAGCATAACCCTTTCATTATAAGTTGAAAACGTTCCGAAACCGACATCCGCGGAGCGCTATGCATTATGGTTACCTCCACTCATTTCAAACGAAACGCGCAATCGCGGGTAAATTCCTCAATCGAGAAAAAGGTGTGACCTCGACTCGGGAGATGCATTGGAATGTAAAAATAAGCACAAAGGAACCGATAACTACAATGCTTGGGTTTTGGAAAGGCTGCGTGAGTATTAGGGGAAGGCTCTATTGTCTATTTTCGACCCCTCTCGTCAGCCGCCCCTGTGGCCTAATGGATAAGGCATCGGTCTCCTAAACCGGGGATTGCGGGTTCGAGTCCCGCCAGGGGTTATTTATTTTTTGCGATGAGCAATATGAGAACCTTTTTTTAAACTTGTATTTTTTAATTTTTCTTGAAATGACTGTGATCGACCACTTAATAGATAGTTTTTCTTAACGAAAATCGGATATTTTGAAGCAACCTGTCATGTTCTGGTTTTTTTAATTTAAATACACCAATTAATCAACGCTATTTTTTTTTCTTTTTTTTTTCCCCTTCTCAGACTCTTTCTCTCAGTTTATCCGTTTTTGTTTTCTATTTACATTTTTAAAAACCAATTTTACGATCATCAGATCTAGAGTAATGGAATTTGTAAACAAGTCTCTTGTAATTTGATATGCGTTTTAAGTTTCTTTTTCCCAATTTCCATTTGAACCCGTGTTTATGGATGTCCGTTATGATCATACATAAGTTTTAACGAGTTAATCAGAGAGCAGAATTGTTAGCATTTGAGATAAAATTTTCTAATAATATGTCTTCCTTAATTTGAAAAATATATCTATCTCTCATTTTCTAAATTTTAGAATTTTTTTATGCCACGCAACTTCAAACTTAAAAACAATTCCAAAGAACTTATTTTTAAACCGCGTACTCTCATTCCTGAATTTTCATTTTTATTCTTATGAAGAGTATTTGTTGGTTTGCGGTGTTTTATTTATACCCCTCACTTCACTTAATTTTCTTTTTTTTTTTTCAAATCAAAATATAATAGAGCTGTTGTTGCAAACTTTTGCTACAGGCTTATTAATAGTTGATTCAGGGATGAAACCCTACAAAAATGACGCTAAGCACAATAAAAACATCAATAAATCCACTCCTAAACTCACTAACAGTAAGTTCTTTCAAACACGAGACCTTAATATGGCGGTAATTACCGCATTTTACATTGGGTATCCCTATCATTGGGTTTTCCCCGAAAAACATTCAGGGGGGGGATGTATTAAATTAATCTACGCATGAATCCTTAGTTATCTATGTTTTTATTTATTATATTTATTTATTCATTGATTTGATTATTTATATATTCCCCCCTTAAAGTTTAGTTTAGTTTAGGGCAGTAAACGCCTGACGGGGTTTGCCCATTAATTTATGTATTACTTTCTCATGTGTTATAAATATAAAATAAACGCCCTCCAAGCAAGGTTACTGCTTGGTGGAAACTTTAAAAAAAAAAAAAAAAAAAAAAAAAAAAATCTCGATAAGCTCCAACCTCACGAGGGGTTCTCGCGAAACTAGACAAAAAGAAGAAGATGCAGACAATTGCCGTAAGATTTAGACGGGAACGGCCGCCATTACGGTCTCGCGTATGAAGCATTTTGGGAGTGGATTTCGTGATTTTTTAGTGCGCTTATCGTCATTACCCCTTTTACCCCTTTATCAACTATTAATAAGTCTGTAGAAAAAGTTTGCAACAGCTCCGTTCTGATTCTGAGAGTTTTAAAATGTGTTGCTCCAACAATCCGACAGTACTCGACTCGAAAAGTGCCTTCAAATACAACGAACGCAATCCTCAGAGATTGTTCACCGCCATGTCGTTAAAATCGTTTCTTTCGTGATTGAAGGAGCTTCGCCATGAATGGAAAGAATATGACATCTCGTATTCTCAGAGCACGCATAACATACAGCATGTTCTAGCATGTTACGTGCTAGAAGTGGTTACACTCTTTAAATCTTTCTTTTGATATTTTGTAAAACACTTTACTTTGTGCACCGTTTTTCTTCTATTTTTAAATTTCCCCATCATCAAAGAATTATTTTTGAACCTCTCCAATTTTGTTAATGAATTACCTCTTTCTTTCTATTTTTAATGTACAATGGGTGTCTCAAAAGTACTGCACACTTTTGTTTGGGGAGGGGGGGGGGGGGAAAAAAAAAAAGCAGAAATCAAAAAACTGTTTAAGAGGGGCGATTGTCCTAGCAATTACCGCCAAATCAAGACCAAATTCAGGTCTGTAAAATCAATATTCACTGAGTTACAGCGTCTTGAAAATTACATGTCGAGCTAACCCCTCCAGGATTTTTGGCATGTTTTTCAAGAAAGAAAAAAAGATAGTTAAAAAATCAAAAGTTCTCAAGAGAATGAAGGGAGGAAGTGAAGAGAACGAACTATCAGCCTAACACATTGTCGAAGGGCGGCAAAATGAAAGCATCACATTTTTGTCAGACTTGGAAAGATTCTGCAAAAATTGTTTAAACAAATAAAACCAATTGATTTCAACTATCTTTTTTTCTTAAAAAACATGTTAAAAATTTTGGAGGGCCTCAGCAGGTCAGCTCGACGTATCATTTTCAAAACGCAGTAACTCGGTGAATATTAAACTTACAGAGCTGAATTTGGTCTAGATTTGTAGGTAATTACTAGGACAATTGCTCCTCACAAACCGTTTTATGATATCTGCTATCGTCCCCCCCCCCTGACAAAAGTGTGAAAAGTGTGTTGGGACACTCCTTGTATATGACATCATTCAGTGTTAATGTACTCAACCATTTCGACCAGTGCACTATGGTTTGAAATCATCAAAATTGGCCAAAAGTCAGAAAGTAAATTTCTCATAAATTCGTCCCTTATAAACTTTCAGCTTCAATTTCATGCACAGAGAACACTTTGAACACGTAATTTAAACTTAAAAATGACATAGACAGGTTTTAAGAATAAGCGTAAAAACTAGAAAAAGATTATTTTTGATGCCTTTTTTTCACCGAGTTTTGGCCACTTTTTTCTGATCTCAGACCGTAGTGCAGTGGTTTAACCAAATAATCAAATATTTTGACATAATCGATTTGCCAATGATCTGTCCATGGCAAAAAAGGCAACTGGAAAACATCAGAAACATCAAATTCTGGAAATTCCAGAATCGAGTCCCGTTTTCGTGGTGTATCCCGAAGTTTTCGTGAAGGATCGATACTTCTGGGCGAGAATATCGATATTTCCGAAGTATCGAAACATTTTCACCATCCTTATTCCATATACTTGGCCTATCCGACCATTTCCTCCGCGCGTGAAAGGTTCTTGCCAGAGATGCGCAAAAGACTCTAGAGTGACGCTGCGGGAATCGCAAGAGCGGAGAATGTAATTGAATCACCATCTCATCACACCATTCGCGTTGTGGTCGTCTAATTATCATACACTTACTCGCAACTAACTTACAGTTAATGAGGATACTAACATCACCGAACACCGCTCAATTACCGATTAATTATTATTTACCCCTCGGGAATTTTTATTATGCCAAGTCAACCTATCCCAAGTCTCGCGTGTCTTTCTTACACAGCTGCCGTTTCGTATATCTTATTTATAGTCGCATATTTCAATCCATCGATGGTTTCACCGGTTGAGAAAAGATTACACAGCCCAGTTCAGTTTACGACTGTAATGCTGACAAATATTCTTATTTTGAAGCTTTTTCTCCATCGTTTCGCCAGGGAATTTTTGTGGAAATTATTAAAATATCTTTAAGTATTTTTTGTTTGTTTTTTGTTTTGTTTTAAAGTTAGTGATGACTCCACCGGCTGAGAAAAGATTATACAGTTCAGTTCCTTTCATGACTTTAATTCTGAAACACTCCGATTTGTAAGTTTTTCTCAATCGGTGGGATCCACTCCTTAAATTATTAAAATATCCGCAATTTTTTTTTTTTTTTTTTTTTTTTTTTTTAAGTAATTGATGACTTCATCAGTTGAGAAAAGATTACAGATCGGAGTGTTTGTGCTTTAATAAAACGATCTATACCAAAAGATGGATTTTATGCAGTGGTGGCTCGTGCAATGTGGCAACAGTGTAATCCCTCCATTTAAACTATGTAAAGCAATCGATCCTCAGGAGGTGCGATGCACCCCCAAGATATCGATACTTTTGCATAGGTTTAAATGGCAAAAAAGCATGGTAGCCAAATCTCACGAGCCGCCACTGATTTTATGGGACGTGGTTCAGGAACATTTTGGAGGTGGCCATTATGGACATCTCTTATAGGCATTTTCACACGGGTTCGGTTTGTTATCTCATTTTTCTTAACCCTTAAACTTTAAAAAAAAAAAAAAGTTGTGACAAACCCATTTGACATTGGTTTTAAACGGAAGTGCAAGTGTTTCTGAGTGGCTTTCTGGACACAGAATTCGATAAAACTGTTTCTTTTGAAAAGATTTGCACGATAAATAAACTGACATGTGACAGAAGCAAGCAACATTTTCTCACCTGGATAGTTGTATTGGAATACTGTGTCCAGATAGCCACTCTATGGCCTATACACCGCTTTGCTCTTTCGTTTAAAGCAATTTCATTTGGATTAATTACAATTTTTGATTTAAGGTTAATAAATGAGGCAAACAAACCAGAGTCGGATCGCCCTCGCTGTCACACTTTGGAATAGGGCTTTAAAAATTTAACATAGCCTAGCTATTATTGGTATATTATATATTCGTTGTTTAATAGTTATAAATAAACTGATGAGCTAAACTGTGTGTAATCTTTTTTCAGCCGTAGTGAAATCACCGGTGAATTCAAAAATGTCATTAAATATACGCAAAACGGCAGCTCTGTAACTCTGCTTTATTATAAATCTTGGTCATTAATTATATCAATGAGGATGATGATTCATCATTATTTTCACTTTTCCACTCACTTTCTGTCCCCCGTCTGACTCCGGGGGGACGGGACGTTTTCGTCTTTTTAACTCACTCCACTTGCTGTTGACTGATCTAATCGCTGATCGCCACAGCAGTGGTGGATTGTGGACAGTGTGGAGGTCGGGAATAATCCGAATTTCGAATCGGGCATCTCATCTCTCACTTATCCGTATATAAACGTGAATTATGTAAGCACTGTATTGATATATTATTCATAACAAATTCAATTGGTTTCAACTTTCGCTATTCAACGCAAGTTCAACTCTCGCTTTCTTGAGCCCGACCGATTGCTAATTCATTCATGTACTTTTATTCGCTCGGTCTTTTTCATTCCCGTGCGTTTAAGTTCATTGCTCAATGTCGCCGCGGCTCTTCCGTTGAGTTATTTTTAAATTACCCGCCTTTCAATAATGTTCTCAGCAGTGGCGTAGCGTTCACTTTGACAACGTGGTGTTTTGTCCATTTAAACCCACGTAAAAGGTCGATTGCGGAGGTGCTCACCGAAAACTCAATTGTTCTATCTTTTTCATGGGTTTCAATGGACGAGCTGCCGAATTTCACGCCGCGCCGCACTATGGTCCGGATGGTTATTCTAGCTTGTATAAACTCATAACTTATGATTGGAAAATGCCACAGGAATGAAACTTTGAAAATACCTTCACAATAATTAGACTTTACTTTTCCACGCGATGATTTCAATTTTTGACGCCCCTGGGGCCTCGGCGGGGGCCTCAAATCCCCTCAATCGAAATTTTACTATAAAAAACCCCCATCTTGGGATACATCAATCGAAAGTTTGTAAAAAAAGAGGAATTTCAACGCAAACCAGAGCTCTTTATGTGCATTTGCATTAAAGTTATGACAGGTCAAAGTTTGACTTTATCGGAATTTAGAACTGTCATAACTTTTTATCAAATGCACATAAGGAGTTCTGGTTTGCGTTAATATTCCTCATTTTTAAAAGCTTTCGATGTATGTATTAGAAGATGGGGGTTTCCGATAGTAAAATTTTGACTGAGGGGGTTTGAGGCCCCCACGCACCGGAGCCCCAGGGGCGTCAAAAATTGAGTTCATCGCGTGGAAAATTAAAGTCTAATTATTGTGGAGGTATTCTCAAAGTTTCATTCGTGTGGCATTTTCCAATCATAAGTTATGAGTTTATACATGCTAGAATAGCCATCCGGACCATAGTGCGCGGTGCCACTACTGGTATGATAGTACTATAGTGTATTTTATTTTGGTAAAATGCACCTTCATGTTCTCCTCTCCCTCGTAATCGAATGCTCTTTGTCTCACAATCAGTATTTATCTCTCTTTGTCCTTGAAATCTTGCCGATGGAACATGATTAGAGAGAGTCTTTTTACGCTTGATGGAGATTGCCGATTGGAGCTGATGACAAACTACATTCACATTCACTGAAATTCTTTCGCAGTCGAATGTCAGCTCCACCGCTCGACGACCGTCATAGCCGTACCCAGTAATCCGTCTTTCTCTCTCCCTCGGCAATTTAAACACATGTGTTAGAAAAGGATAGAAGAGGGGACTATCACGTGACTTGAGCCCCTATCTTTGTCCTTCTCTAAGGCTTACGTTCAAATGGGAAGAGAGAGAGAGAGAGAAAAGAAAGACTGATTCCTGGTTGCGCATGCGCCTATCAAGCTCTGAGCTCTGAGGCGACCGAAGCCGAGACAAGTTATGGGTAGGTTAAGGAGCCCGTAGAAATTTTAGTGATAATGCGTGTGTATATGTGAAATGTGAAATGTGAATGGGATTTCACCTTTCTTTCATCAATGATAAATAGTGGTTTTTTTTTTTTTTTTTTTATGCATTCTTTTCCATCCCACACTCGAAGAGAGCAACTGAACTTTTTAAAATATTGAGCAACCTGTATGCGTGCACCACGAACATCCAAGGATAGCCAACCTCACAATATTGATCACCCCGATCACAAGGTAAATGAACACATAACCTCTGAAGCTGTGAGGTTGGGTTGTCAACGTTGGCAATCCTTGGATGTTAAAGGTGATTGCGTACAGATTACTCGATATTTTACCGCCATATTGGATTTCATCAAATGTCCCTTGTGAGTTTATTATCGCATTTCATGACTTTCTGATGCTGCCAATGGACTTTTCTGGCGATTTTACATACGATGAAACACTTTACCGTTATTGTAACAAAAGTTTGCAACTGTGCAGACCCATTATACATTATAGTTTCATATGCTTGCATATCAAGAGGTCTCGTGTCCTTTGTGATGTTGGTTGCTGACTCTTGAAATATTAGACCCAACAACCCCAACGTCGTATTGGCTAACCGTTGATTTCGCTCTAAAACCGTTGTTGCACCGGTGCAAATCTGTCTATCAATTCTAGAACCATGCCTTATCCTCGATACGTGTAAGTACCTCTAACCCGTCTGTAATAATTTATCTGAATGCGCGCTTATCAGGTGGCTTCGGCTCGAATCTCGATCTTATAGGCTGGCCTGAATTTCAGCCACGTGCCGACAATCATCAGTGCGATTCAATTGTTGCGTCCACGAGGAAATGCGTTTTCGTCGCTTTTGGCGCAGAAAGAGCGGCGGTTTTTTCTTTACTATCCCGCGCGTACGTTGAAGAAAGACCTAACAATAAAACTGCGTTTAACCATCTGATTAATTTGAGATTTTATTGGACCATAAATAATTCAGTAATTGAATCTTGGGCGGGAGTTACCAGGGGCGTATCCGATAGGTGATCATTTGAAGAAAGGATCTGTCGAGGTCTAGGGATAAGACGGTGCAAGGATGGCTTTAATTTACCTGCGTTGTCGGATCGGGCAACGGAAGTCCAATGGCAAGTCCATCATGCATTAGCAGAGCCAGTGGCGTAGCGTGCAATTTGGCAACGTTGCACAGTGCTCATTTAAACCAATGTAAAAGGTCGAATGCGAAGGTGTTCACTGAACACCCAATAGTTCGATCTTTTTTATGGATTTAAATGGACACAATACAACGTTGCTAAATTGCACGCTACGCCACTCAGCAGAGCTGCCGTTTTGCGTATAATTAATGACATTTTTCAATTCACCGATGATTCCACCGGTTGAAAAAAGATTACACAGTTCAGTTCAGTGTATGACTGTAACGAACGAAAGTACTATGATCTATAATATTTTCTCAATTGGTAGAAACTACGTCAATTAATTAAAATATCCGCACACTGAAAGAACTGTGCTCCGGTAGTACACCTATTGCTCCGGTAGAGCCGAAGCACGTGCTGATTCAGATAGCTTCGCGGAGCAAAGCTCGGTAGTACATAAGCACGTGCTTCGGGAATGTATATAAAGAAGAGTGAAAAAAGAGCATGCCCCTACCCAGGATCGAACCGGGGATGTATCATTTCGGGGTCTAGTGCGTTACCACTGCGGTGCTCAGTGCTTGTGGAATACGAGGCCTGATTGCTGCGTATATAAGGGTAGCGCTCCGAGGCGCACACCCTTTACGACGCGCTTATAGTCCAGGCAATAGAGGATTTATGAAGGAAAGTTCTATAGAAGTTCTGTTTTGTGTCGATTCCTATGTATTTTGGGTCGCTGAATCCGAATTTGATGTTGTCCACCAAAATTTCCTGGAGCTTTTTACGGAAATTACGGAAAACTGCAAAAATTTCAGGATTTTGGCGGTTTTTCATTTTAACTTGGTTATCATCGATAAAAATGAAAAAATACCTCTTTACAAAGTTAAAGAAGATAAAATTTCCTATAAAAATGATCCGCCTTTTATTTTTGTGACATCAAAATTGACGGAGCTGGAGCGCACGGAAAAAAGTCGCGGCGCGCGGATCAGCAACATTACGCGTCTTACGGAACGGCCATATAGCGATTAGGCGCGCCGCGTGAGGGTATGCATGCGCTGGCGGTCGCTTCGCTTGCAATACTCCTTAACACCCCCCACCCCCCACCCCGCAGGAGGGGGATGAACCCCAATTATTATCCACCATTATCCCCCCCCCCCGCCAATGAAAACTTACAAAATCATTGAATATCGATCTTTAAACAATTACCGTGCATTAATTAATATTTGTTCATGTTTTCTCGTCAAGTTGCTTCTTTCCACTGATTTACATGTTCCTTCAGTAATTACTTGCTCATTTTATTATATTTTTTTTTTTTATTTCAAAAGGAACTGATTGCATCGTACGATTAGTATAATATCATTATTATTATATTCCGTCAATAAACTGGTCAGGAACCATTACAGTTATATGTTTCAAACATTGAATACCTACCTCCCATATTGCATGAAATGTGTGCTATCCATAGATTTTTTGAGAGTTATGATTGGCGTTATCGAATATGAACTGAAAAAATTAATCACCCTGAACACCTAGTGGAGAGTTCATAATTGCAGAAAGTTCAAAGTAAACCGATATCGGTCCGTTGCGCAAAGGCCGGAAGATTCTAGAGTCTCTATCAGTGAAGTAGCGTGCAATTTGGCAACGTTGTTTTGTGCCCATTTAAACTCATGTAAAAATTCGAATGCGAGGGTGTTCAACGAACATTCAATAGTTCGATCTTTTTCGTGGGATTAAATGGACAAACTGCAACGTTGCAAAATCGCACGCCACGCCACTGGTCTCAGGCAACGAGAGCCAATTCTTAAAAATAAAAGTATAGAAATATATGAAGCCTAACCACGAAATAAAAGACCTAGGCTGAGTAGATGCAATTAAATAGTGAGCAAACGTCGCGCATCCCCCCTCATTTCTCTAAATTACCCTGTTTATGCTTAGTTGCAATTTTCTCCTAAAAAAATCAATAGACTTTTGCCACTTGGTCACATTAGATTCGGCGCTCTGGAAAAAAAAAACAAGCAGATAGTTCTGACACTACAGTGTCAGAGAAGGCGCACCTTGAGCAAATTTGGTCCCTCATAAATCAAATTCCATTTCCATCATCTCAAAAATAATCTGTCCAGCAAAAATCCGGGTCCAAACAAGGGTGCGGCGAGTGGGTAGGGGTTAGGACCACTACGTGCGATCTGAGGACAAAACCCTTCGAATATTCCACCATCTCAAAAAAAACTGTCCAGCAAAAGATTAGGTATGAACCTGTGTGCGATGAGTGGGGGGGGGGGGGGGTGTAGAACCACTACGGACAATCTTAGAACAATCCCTCCGAATTTTCCACCATCTCAAAAAAAAAAATTGTACAGCAAAAGTTCAAGTTCGAACCTGAAAGCGGCGAGTGGGGGGGGGGGGCGGTAGGACCACTCCGGACAATCATAGAACAATTCCTTTGAATTTCCCACTGCAAATCACTAAACGCACGTAATAAACAATCAAATACTCATGAAACAATTTTGAACCCCCTTTAGTAAAAAGGTAGTCAACAATATAGTATGTCCCGCAAAATAGGGAAATGAAAAAGTGATCAGTAGTAAGAAGAAATCGGACCATGCCGAGTCATTGGTTATTAGTCCAGCCAGTCAGACCTCAACGGCCAACGCTCTTAACAGCTTAGATCAGCTCCAAGATGCTCATGAGACCGGAAATGTTTCTCGCAGTTTCTTGAAAGTAATCTTGGAGTCCACTGAAGGCATTATTTCCATGCAAAAATTGGTCTGCAGGTTGACTGGCAGTGACGGCTCTATCAATTTGGCAACACTGTATTCCATTTTTTGGCTCGAGCGCACCTATTTTGATTTTTTAAACGGTTTTGAGGGTTGAATATTGTAACTATGAGTGGTTTATTTTATAGTAGGCTGAATGTAGATTTTTTTTGCTAACTTTCATCCAAATTGATTGAACCAAACCTGAACCATCCCAAATAATAGGATTATATTTTTATTTGCTCATATTCCCAAATTTTTTGCTCAATCGCACCTATATTACCTCTTGAAATGGTTTTATTGGTTGTTTTTGGTGACACAGAGAGGAAAATATTTAAGTTTATTGATAAGATAGTGTGTACAAAGTTTTATCAAAATTCATGGAGCCATTATTGATTGACTCCAAGTTTTAAGATTGATTTCTCACGATAATTCTATTTTTTGGCTCGAGCACGTTTATTTTGATTTTTAATCAGTTTTGAGGAATGAACATAGGAACTAAAAGTGGTTTATTCTATAGAAGGCTGAAAATAGATTTTTTTTTGCTAACTTTCATCAAAATTGATTGAGCCAAACTTGAATTATTCCATTTTTATTCATTTTTATCCATTTTACCATTGATTTAATGAAAATCATTTTTCCCCATAACTACCCTAAAAGTCAAAATTTCAAAAAAACAAAAAAAGTGCCTCTGGGGAATCTAAAACGCAACAACTGTGCAAAATCTGGATGCATAAGGATCAATGGTTCAATAGTTATGCCTAGGTACGGAGTGACGGACAACCGGACTGACGGACAGACGCCACAGAATTTTTTTACCTAAATCTCTCTAAGTCAGAGAGGGTTAAGAAATATGAAAATATGATGGGAGGATGTTCTTATGGATGGTATTAGACATGATGAGAGGCCATTACTTTGACTAAATCATGATTGACTTTGTTGTGAGAGGCCAACTATCGTAACAAAATACCTTGAAAATCTCTGCGCCATCAGAAGAAATTGACTCGCTAACACAATTTTCAGAAAGAAATGGATCGCTGACTCATATTTCAGCATAAAAGACGCTAACTTACTTTTAACCAAATTGTGAGGCGCAAACTCAATTTACTACAAAAGTCTAAGTGCGAAACTTTTAGGCATGACTGATCAACCTCAAAACACCTAATCAGTCTCTAATTCTGATCATTAGCGTTAAAAATATTTAAATACTAAAAGTGAACACTGAACAGTCATCAGTTCAACCAAAGATAAATAAGAATTCTGAGCATTGAGATAGTGAAAGTCTTGCTGCTTGGACTCTCCGTTTTGCGTTTGACCAAACGCTATAATTAATTATAATAATTACATTTACATGAAAAAAAAAAACAATCACTCAGAACGGCAAATGATTGGTTCATTTGATCACCTAGAATAAATACCGGGACAATTTGAAATCATCACTAATCAGAAAGTGAGGTTAGTAAAAATTTTTGAAGTAGAATAACTTTAAGAAAACGTGAATCAATGAACATCTAATTACTTCCAACACACTCGAAATTCAGTCGTGATTGGGAAAACATTAACTTTTCAAATGAAATTGGCATTAAAAAAAAACAGGAAACAACCTAAAAATCACGACATCAAAAAAGCTCATTTTGCCATTTGACCACAAGGGGGCGTAGTATACTCTATTGAGTAGCAGACCGATTTCAATAGGCGCACGTAGTACCTACGGTGCGCCTAAAAAAATGATCGCTTGCATATAGGATATTTCAGCTTGTCATAAATACTGTAGAATGGATATCCTCTAAAATAATAGCCGCCGTCTCTTCAACAATAAGCGCGCTCTCGTTTTCCCCGCTGATCTGACAATTTTTTTGGGATAAAAAGAATCTGAGAGAACTTTATGCCCATTATTTAAATAAGAAACAACGGTAGACTTCTTCCAAGCTGGAGAAATAAATAAATATATCATCGCCATATTTGGTAAGTATTATTGCGCTTTGAAAGTTTTTACGTTGTGTAATTACCTGTGATTTGATCGATTAATTCTGAAAGAGAAAATTGGCACTAACTTTCTTTTTCGTCGAGAAAACAGTAAATTTTTTGCGAAGATTTGGCAATTCCCGCGGCATGAGGGGCATTTTTTTCGTATCGCCTACACTTGCTCCTTCTACAGGAGGCAAGTAAAGTTTTTGTAGGCTTAAACTCACCGATTTTGAGGTTTTTCCTTATGGCCGCTCAAAATTGCCTTGGACACTTCATCCCCGCACGAAAAGCAACACTTTTTAAACACAAAAGCTGACGTTCTAGAGAAAAGATAACTTGGTATTTGTTTTTGTTTCTTTCAAAATGTAGTTTTTTTTTACATTGATGCGATGGTGTACGGTTATATATGGATTCACAGTCCACGAAATAAGTTGTTTTTGTATTTTCTCTTAATGTTCATTTGCAGCCCAGAACAACACTTCATTCCCTTCCATCACTTTTGGCGTTGCATTCTTATCTAGCGTGTTTACGCTAGTAAAAACCGTAGTATTTTACATCCCCCACCAGGCAAACAATAAAATATCTATATCAAAAATAATAATTCGAAATAATGTACGAAAAGAAAGCATCACATTCTGATTTATTTTGATAAATTATCAGAGGAACATCGAAAGAAACGAAAACCAAATTGGCAATTTGAAAGTAAACTGCAAGTACAATATAAGAAGAGACGTCAAGCAAACCCTGCAGCGTTTTGCCTCAAGTTATGATTTTTGAACCATTTTACTTTTACGATAGTTTAGCCACTTGAAATAGACGCTGAGGCGACGACCCCAAGTTTCAACCAAGGGACCCGATAATGTGCGTGGCCGGAGTTAGGATCTCATGTTTGTGTATGATTCACTGTGTAGACAAAATTTGCCGTATCAAATCTACACACTATTTTTAGCAAATCACAATAATTATGAAGTAAAGTCGTTGTAAATCTATGAGATAAAATATATAGTTAATTTGACTATTTTCCTACGATTATAAAGATCGATATTCATTGATTATATAAGTTTTCATTTGGGGGGGGGAGGATTATGGTGGATGATAATTGTGGTTCATCCCCCTCCTGCGGGGTGGGGGGTGTTAAGGAGTATTGCAAGCGAAGCGACCGCCAGTGCATGCAACCTCGCGCGGCGCGCCTAATCGCTATATGGCCGTTCCGTAAGACGCGTAATGTTGCTGATCCGCGCGCCGCGACTTTTTTCCGTGCGCTCCAGCTCCGTCAATTTTGATGTGACAAAAATAAAAGGCGGATCATTCTTGTAGGAAATTTTATCTTCTTTAACTTTGTAAAGGGGTATTTTTTCATTTTTATCGATGATAACCAAGTTAAAATGAAAAAACCGCCAAAATCCTGAAATTTGTGCAGTTTTCCGTAATTTCCGTAAAAAGCTCCAGGAAATTTTGGTGGACGACATCAAATTCGGATTCAGCGACCCAAAATACATAGGAATCGACATAAAACAGAACTTCTATAGAACTTCCCTTCATAAGTTCTTTTTCGGTCTCTATTGCCTGGACTATTAGTTAAGTGAGCAAACTCTGTGAATATGCTCCTAAATTGTAACGTAGCGTTCTTTCAGAGATCGCCGATGACAAATTCTCAGAGTGAATTGATTTCAAGAGTGAACCCGTTCTACTCTGATACTTAACAGAGAAAAGATGGCGACAGGTCCTGCTAATTGTATGTCATTGCACGTGTTGCTCGCCTACATCGCAATGCCGAAGCAAGAGGTTCGGGACTACTAGAACATGTGGCTCGCTACTACCGACGGAAAGCCCGCTAGTCACAGAACTTTGCTTCGGATATGCCTCCTTCAGCTTCCCGAAGCATGTATTCGGTAGAGCCAGAACTTTTTTTTTTCAGTGTTCACATCAAAGCCAATTTGTCTTGAGAACTTGGATTGTGAATAGCATTTCGCACTGCTAAGTTAATTTCTGCCAAAATTTTTAACAGTAAGGAAGGATGGGGGCAACTGTAACAGTGCTAGTTGAGGCACTTCCAAGAGGTAAACATTGGAACTATGGTCATAAATATAACGGTTATAATTTTTTCCCATTCACAGATTCTCAACGAATACATATCAGAGAATATCCTATCTGAGTATACATTTGGAGGGGCAATCAGCTGAAAGTTTATGAAGTCTTCAATCCTGCAGTTCTGCTTGGATATGATCTTTATGAAAACAATAGAAATGAAAACGTACATTTTCAGATTATGTCGATCGACAGTACTGCACACTTTCGTCTGGAGGACGGAAAACAGGTATCAAAAAGCAGTTTGTTAGGGGCAATTGTCCTAGTAATTATCTACAAGTTAAGACCAAATTCAGCTCTGCAAGTTAAATATTCTGAGTTGTAGCGTTTTGAAAATGACAAGTCGAGTTGACCCCTCCAGGATTTTTAGAATGTTTTTCAAGAAAGAAAAAGAAATTGATGAGAAATCAAGTGGTTTTATTTGTTTAAACAAATGTTGCAGAATCTTACCGAGACTGACAGAAATGTGATGCTTGCATTTTGCCGCCCTTTGACACTGTGTTCTAGGCTAACAATTGTTAAGTTCTCTTCTTCCCTTTATTCTCTTGAGAACTTTTGATTACTTATAAGAAATAATTAACTCTCTTTTTCTTCTCTTGGAAAACATATGCAATCTTATTGAAAAAAAATATATATATATATTCAGTTGGTTTTTACATTGATATTTTACGAAATCTTTGTTTGATATTAACATTTTATATTTTCAGTATCTTTTCAGGAGTTACTGAAACTTGAAGGGGTGGACATAACAACTGAAAGATTTCAGGCGCTTCTTACGCGTACCTACCGAAGCCACCTTCAGAAACATCGTGAAAACCAAGTACGTTTGGCACAATATTGTTACAAGACACTTTACTAAAACATTATAGGTGAATGATACTTTCCAGCATACTGCAATATGATGGTTACTAGGAATGCGTTAATGTAAAGCCATATGCCTACATTATACTGGTAGAGTACTTACGCATTATTAATACAGTTTTTGCAATAACAAGGATCTTTAATTTGTAAGTGCAGGCATGTCTATATTTCAAGCCTGGAAAACTTTGAAGGAAGAGAAAGAATTAAAATCGTACGACAGCCGGATACGAATTCAACAGAGCCCATGCACAGCTTCCCATCGATTCAGCGAGTTCCCGCTTTCTTCTCATCAAACCTTAGCAACAATAAAGGAGTGGGAGGAATTAAATGCTTCACTTGGCAAAGATCCATCTTCGCAAGAAAAATTTGTAAGTATGAGCCTAGTATAATCTAAAAAGAAAAAAACTGTTTTTTCATCTTGTGCTCAGAATATGTAAACGCTCTTAAAGAAAGTGAAAGCTCTAAAAAGCAGGTGCGTGTAAAATTTTTAGGAGAGAGCAACGCGTGTAAATGTGGTCATGGAAGTGAACTGACCACTTCCCCTATACTTTAGTAAAATTCAAAAAAGTAGCCAATTGCTGAGGGGGGGGGGATTATATTTTCTGCATAGAACTCAGATCCAAAAGCTGCTAGAATACAGTCCCTTGAAGTATTTGCTCTGCAAAGCTCAGCAGTATATTTCTCCGTAGGTTTCTCTCACATTCTTAATTGCAGTCGGCAAATTATTAAAAAAAAAAAAAAAAATACTGCTTTCCAGTGACGTAGGTAAGGGGGTCTGGACATCCCCCCTCCTTGTCATCAAACGTTTCTCTAGAAAAAGGTAATTGTTTGTGTTTTCAGAGAAATGTTACCAAATATTGACCTTCAGGGCCCCTCCCCCTTGACAATTTTTGGATCCCGACCCCCCCCCCCCCCCCCTTGAAATTTTTTGGCGACACCACTGCTGCTTTTAAGTTTGGGTATGAAGGAAAATTTGTTACATGTGTGTGAACACAGAAAATGTTGTTATTTGCCTATGGAACATGATCTTCGATAATCTGCTGTGTATGTCACATCAACTGGCAAAGGTGTCTCCAGAAAATTTTCTAGAGAGACTCTAATTGCAAAAACGATGGCCCTTTTTTCTGTTTTTCTTCCCCTCCCTTTTCAGAAAGGTAATTACTAGGACAATCGCCCTTCACAAACAGTTTTTGATATTTGCTTTCGTTCACCCCCCCCCCGACAAAAGAGGGCAGTACTTTTGGGAGACCCCTTGTATAATTGTTATTAATGGGAAAATGTGTGTTGAAATAACAGTTATCGTAACTTGTTCTTGTAGAGATCAACTTAATTAATGTTGATTCGACTATATATTTTGACGATGTAAATAGAAGCTTGCAAATTGCAATGATGAGCACGCAACTCTGTTGTGAGTTGTGAGGTAAAAGTAAACAGTCTGATTTCCCACTTTGATGATTTGATGAAATCGTATTTGGTGACCATTTTATAAATGGGGCTCTTACTATATTTTGCTGTAAGTGATAGAACAAGCCATCACTTGATTAAAATCCAGCAAAACTTTCGATGATCAAATTAAAATTTACGAAACTCATCTACAGACTCACAATATGACTTTAAAGTTGGTATGGTGAGGATTTACAACAAGAATAATGTTTTTATTTTTTTACTTTTAATTTTCTGTTCGCAGGTTGACGTAGTGCTGGAGAAGTACGCTTCAATTTCCAAGCGCATTCAAGAAAATGTCGGGGCTCCTAACTCCCCAAATCTGCTGTTCAACTACGCTTTAAAAATCAGTAAGTGTACAATCAGGGGTACTCATGCCCGACCCATCAAAGTCCTCAACCAGGACTCTACCAGGTCAGGGGATTTTTAGCCGTTATCAAGATTAATGTTGTCAGAGCAATATTCTTTCGACACTGGCAGCGCAGCACAGAAAGTATTATTGGTCGAATTAAAGGGGATACTCTAATTTGCCTGTAGTCAAGTTTCAGACTATCACTATCACAACAATTTTGGAGCCGATCGCAATGTCGACACAAATCTGCTAAGCACCAACCAACAATACTTCCTAGAAATTCCATGTGCCGAGCCGTGTCGGAAGGATGTTGCTCTGATAGATAGTTTATACACAGACGAAAACATCACCAGGGAAGACAGCTCACTCTTTATAGTTTACGATGGCCATCAGAATTTGACGATCATAGGGAGCGACAGAGGAGCCAACTAGAAATTTGTTCGCAATGACCACATTCAGACAAAAAGTTTACGCACCCTGCTGGTTTGCAATAAAAAGTATCATTCAATTCAAGATGGCGGCACATAAAATCTTGACTCCTGTTCAGAGAGCCTGGAGCCTAAAAAAAAAAAAAAAGCTCCGGAGCCCAAAGCCACGATGGGCTCCGGGAGTCGGAGCTCGGAGTCGAAAAATCCCCACTCCTGCTCCGGGAGCCTGGAGCCTGGACCCCCCAAAAAAAAAAAAAAAAAAATATTAGCTTCGGCTCCAGGAGCAGGAGGATTATAACTTAGAGCTCCGGGAGCTGGAGCTAATTTTTTTTTTTTTTCTCCAAACTTGGAGCCACAGCTTCGGCTCGGCTCCGCTCCGCTCCAAATCCCTGCCAACCAAAAGATGATCAAAAAAAAAAAATTGACCCCGACAACGCAATGCTTCCTGAGGTCAACTAGAAAATCTTTTGATACCTATGATAGCAGATGAAAGGAGGGAAATTTGAACCAACGTTTGGATGAAAGTTTTGACATCGAGAAAGGAAGTGCAACGCATTCCGCGACTCTGCTTTTGTATACCCTCCTTTAATTTTGATGAAACCGATTACATTTCTTTGATTGACTGGAATAAAGAAAAAACTACACCACCACCACCAGCTCTTCAAATGCTTCCGAACGAAGATAATGAAAATGCGGAGTTTCCGCGATAGGTCCTCGTAAGTACACCTTGAAGCCCTTTCGGTGCCGTTATTCCTTATGTTAAGAACTCAATCATATTGGGTTGCTATGGTATTCTTTTATTTGTCTTTTTACATTCTTTATAACCTAAGTTCATGCCAATAAAGAGTCTCAAAAGGTTATGGGCCTAGCCCGAAAGACAATGTTAAAAATTGTAATTGCAGTAAAATAATGGCATTGTGTTGCGTTTGCTTTTTCTTTATTCTTTTATTTGTCTTTTAACATTCTTTATAGCCTAAGTTCATGCCAATAAATAATCTCAATATCTTATAAACTGGAAATTTGGCTACGCGTGTCAACTGGCTTTAGCGGTGATTCACCAATGGCGCGCGGGCTCATAATGTGAGGGTGGCTCCATCCACCGCATAAAGTCAGGCGGGGCGGGCGTGACCGGACGTGCGGACGAGTCGCGGTGCAGATCCGAAATCCAGAGTTAGTCCAGAGTTGCCATTGCCAATGTTTGAGTGAAGTACCGTATAGGTTTCTCGAGTTAGACTCACGTTAAAAATGGAAGGCTTAAAATCCAAATATGGCAACGTGGCCGTAATCTCATGGCAATGAAAGTTGAACCTCTTCGAGGCTGCCGTGACAAAAAACACCGACAATCTTACTTGAGGCGCGAGTACTAAACGAGCCGAGAAGACCGGTTTACCGGTTGATCAGTGACCAGTGGACGGTGGCAACACTGACCATGGTCAGTGTTTTTGATTTAAGATTCGCAAGCCCCGATCTCCGTCCTATCGTGATTTAGCGAATATCGTAATTTTATTTATTCCTATTTTCGGCTACCTTTTCGTGCACCTTAAACACACGCCAAAAAAAAAAATAAGTTTTTCAATACAAGGACTGAAAAGAAAAGGATAAAAGAAACCAGATTGAAAATTCGGATTCTATGGCTCAATGAATCTGTTGCAAACTTTCGCTACTGCTTTATTTATGGTTGATAATTGGGTAAAACCCAGTAAAAATAATGATTTGCGCATTAAAAAAAAAAAAAAGAAAAAAAAATAATGAAATCCACTCCCAAATTTATAAAATGCTTTCAAACGCGAGACCGCAATGGCGGTCGTTGCCGCCGATTACATTGGGTTTCCCTATCTCAATACGCTCCAGCCTCTCGCGGTATTCTCACGACACCACAAAAGAAGAAGCAGAAGCATACAATTGCCATAAGATTAAGGCGGCAACGGCCACAATTAAGGTCACGCGTTAGAAAGCATTTTATGAGTTTGGGAGCTGATTTCGTGATTTTTCAGTCCGCTAATCATTATTCTTACAGGGTTGTTTTACACCGGAATCAACAAGTATTAAGCCTGCAGCAAAAGTTTGCAACAGCTCCATTCCAATATGGAGAGCTGCTTGTTGCTTGCATGCTAAATTAGGAGGTTTTAGGATAATTTTTTTAACTTTCTCTAGAAGGTAGGTCTGGGAGCGAAGGTCTTTACTTTCGTAAAAATTAAGTGAATGAATCAGTGCATTTATTTGAATCAAATTCTTTTCGTGGACTTTTATGCCTATGCGAAATAGGTGCCCGCCCGTAATGAAATCACAACTAAGGTCATTAGACACAAAATTGTATTTTTTCTTTCTTTTTTTTCTAGCGACTTGACCACTATCCGCGTAGTACGCGCGGATTCCAATGTAAATTGACCTGCTGAAATCGATATCTAGTGATTTCACTTTATCGCAAGAAATGCAAAAAAAATAAAAAAATTAAGATTAAAATAAACAAATGAAAAACAGGATTTGCATGAAATCAAAACGAGTCAAGTAATTTTTTATTTTTTTTTTTATTTTACGAAATTAATGTCTCTCCATTACCAAGCACAGTATAAATGAAATTATTTGAAAAACTGCAAAGATTTGAAAAAAAAAAATTAATAATTAAAAAAATTAAAATTTAATAATAATTTAAAAATTTAATTTAAAAAAATACATTGAAATTTAATTAAAGAGAAAACAATCAATTTTATTTTTGGTGCTTGTCGCGGACACATAGATCGCATATGAGGCCTAGTACTTTTCGTGACGTCACATGCACTGAGACGGTTCATTTTAATTAAACGGATCGAGCGTCGCGTCGATTCCCACAGTGCGAGAGCACCGTGGGCCATGAACTTGACAAGAACGCGGTCTTCGGGTAGCAACGCGTCCGAGTCTCTCAAAACCACTATCACTGCAACGACGCGCGACGACACGACACCGCACCGCGACGCAACGGCAACTCTCTTTCTCCCTCTCTCTCAAGCCCTCTCTCTCTCCATCTCTCTTACCCTTCACTACTCCTTCCTTCCTTCCGTAGCTTCGCAAAGTTGGAGTCGCGCGCGGCTTATCGGTCGTCCGCTGCAGAGCGAAGAGACGGGAAAGAAATGCGAAGCAAGCCATGAGTGGATACAAAAAATTTTTCTTTCTCTCTCTCTCCTTCCATTTGAAATCATGTGTTAGAAAAGGATAGCGAAGAGGGCCGTCACGTGACTTTAGCCCCCATCTCCGTCCTTCTCTATCGCACGCATTCAAATGGAAGGAGAGAGAGAGAAAGAGAAATTCCTGCATCCATAGCGCGGATCGCGAGGATACAGCTGGCAGCCGCTGGCGCTTAGCTCCTCCGCTAGCCGGCTCGACTCTAGCTCCAAGCTTGAGACGCCTGCCTGTCAGTGGCACAGTCGGTCGAAATATAATTTTTCAGGACAACAATTTTTTGTTTGTTTTTTAACTTCAGAAACTTCAATGCCCGAGTAAGGGGAGCGACGCACGATGCATTTTCTGAGTCCGTTTAAGGTTATGAAAAAAGCCAGAATATTTACTGAGAAAAAATTTCCTGTTAACCCTTTAAGGGGCCCGGTTATTCAAAAGGTTGCCACTCTTCCGTTTATAAAGGGAAGGTGTAGTTAACTGTTCGTACTCGGGGGAGTTGAAATTGCCAATACGATACATTGAAGGCGCCCGAAGACATCTTATCTTGTACTATCAACGATTTTAAGATTGTCGCGAGATTTTTTCGAGCTAAGTTGCGCCTTCAATGTGTCGGTTCGGCCACTCTTCGTACTCCTCACTCGACGCTGGCGAGGGGCTAGTGCGGGCGGAACGGGCGGAGTGGAGTGGGAGAGCCGTCGCATATCAGTCCCACACTCACACGCACACGCACAACTGTCGCGTTGGCTTTCACTCATTTTCGGCAAGGCACGGCACTTGTTATCTTCGCGTCGGCTTTCCTGCTTCTGACTTTCTGAGTCTTCGTATTTCCTACGAGGTATTGAAGATTTGCGTCGGCCTTGACCGATTGAATAGACCCTTACATTTTTGCATCATTTTTAATTCCATCTCACCTGCTCGCACTGATTGTGAGTTTCGAATCTGACGTGGCGCTTGCGGCCAATTTACCCCCTGCTTGCCGTTTCAAAGGAACAATTTCCAACTGACCAACGCCCGCACTCCAATTTCCACTCATCAAAACAGTTGAATTGGTTTGTTATGCTGATGATTTATTTTTTTCAGCATCGGATGATGGGTGAGGAGAGGAGAGGGGCTAATCATTCGATGGACACACTTGTATGACTTGAGTCGAGTTCCATCCAGTAGCAGTCCGTCGAAGAGGCAGGGGGAAAAGCTTTAAGGGCTCAGCCACCCCCCCCCCCCCCCC
>VMOF01000369.1:1226220-1328720 GCA_011764245.1 Trialeurodes vaporariorum | reverse complement strand
AAAAGATTAAAAAAGACCGGCTCTCAAGTGAGACAAAATGACCCCGCAACCGATATGAAAAATAGATATTTTATCTTTTCATTTAAGAAAAGCAAATACTTGGCTCATACTGAAAATTTTACAGAGAATTATTCATGCTATGGACGTTTTTAGAGTGTAATATCCAAGAAAAACTACTTCTTCGTATCCTTTTAAAAAAATAAAGTAGGAAATGAGATAATGAAACACTGCCATTTTCGCACCCCAGTGTTTTCGCTTCAAGTATATAAAGAACCCTTGAATTCCTTTCTAACATATGCCATTACCGCGCCTTATAACGAATAAATTAAGATTTCAAACATTCCACTTTAGTAAACATGCAGGGGAAAAGGAAAATTGCCCAGTGACATCACAAAGTGAGGTGAGCAGCGTGGCGGTAAAACGTTAAAACGTGACTCTCCGTCGAGATGGTCGCCGCCGCGCCGGTAAATGGAATAATTTGAAACTGCGTTTTCTTCGGGACAAAAATAAACGTTCTCCGGACATTAATTGGATAAATGACATTTTTCTTGCCTCACGTTAAAGAGAGCCGGCGCGGCGCCTGGCAGGCTGTCAATCGGAGAGAAGAAAAACTCAAAAACGTTCAACAAAATGTGACCAACATTAACCATTGACAACGGGATACGATTTAGGTCTAAAAAGGGACGCGGCCGATTGATTGTGAGTCGCAGTCACCATTCACCTATCATCACAGAATACTCTAATCAGAACGGAAAGTCCCATAAGAGCCAATGGAAACAAGATTTGGAATTTACTGGCACAAACTGGCAACTGTGCCTACTCACTTCTCAAGATGGCGGACATGCTTTTTCAGGCTATACAACCAATCACAACTCGGCCAGTTGCCGAAGATCTGCCGAAGATTGCCGAAGATGCTCACTTTCGAACAAGGCGGCCCGAAGGAAAGAATGTTTCAAAATGAATTAGAGTTTCCGTTCTGATTAGAGTATTCTGTGCTATCATCAGTGGCGGATCCGAGGGGCACCCCCCCCCATCATCACCAAGAAACATTTACAGCAATTGATGCGCCAACGTTGCGCAGTCTCGCATTTATTGCTCCCCTGCTTCAACGAATTCGATGTTCAGAGTAGAGCTGCCGTTTTGCGTGTAATTAATGAAAATTTTCAATTAGTCTATGATTTCATCGGTCGAGAAAAGATTGGACGGTTCAGTTTAAATAAAGATTACAGATCAGAGTATTTTCATGCAATTCAGTCATACACACTGAACGAAACTGTGAACTCTTTTCTCAACCGGTGGAATCATCGGTGAATAGGAAAATGCCATTACTTATAAGCAAACGGCAGCACTGGCTCAATGATTGACACGAAAAAAAAAAGACTGGTAGAATTTACCATCTGCATAGCTGATTTTGGAGTCTGCTATCACGTGTGATAAATACCAGCATATGGAAAATGCAACGTAACCGAGTGGTAAATTAAGATAACCTGTTGGTACATTGGTTGGCACCACGAGGTATATGTTGAATTTACCATATGATGATAAAATTTACCATACTTGAAATAGCAGACTCCAGAATCAGCTATGCAGATGGTATAAATTCTGCAAGTCTTTTATTTTTCCGTGGATCAACTTTGGTAAGAAGCTAGAGCTCGTTTCAGAAATGTATGCGCACCTAGACCATAAAATTTGGCAAATATTCAATTTTCATTCCTTCAAATCAAAACAAAACTTGCCCTCGAATCTAAACTCTTGATTTTTAAGTGTTCCTCAATGAAACGCTGACGCTCAGATTCAATTTCATTAATTTTCATTTAGAAACACATGAGAAATAGGGAAGTTGATAAATTCCGAAGATTACCAGGTGTTTCACACTTCAAACACTTCTGAAAATACCTCTATTCTAAACGTGATCTTGCACTGATTACAAGCTATCTGACATGGGTATGGGTAACTCACCGAAAGCCGGCTACTGGAGAACGCCTGTTTTAGCACTTGAACATCCTGGCAACAGAACAACAAAAATAAAGTAAGAAGAAAGTCGTGAATGTGCATAAAAATAAAAAAATAAATAAAACACAACAAAGAATAAACGAGAGGAAAAAAAGTAGGCGGGTTTCACATAATTATTTTCTAAGAATTGTAATTTTTTTTACGGGTGGTAATTACCTATAAAATAGAGAAATCTGAAATTGATCAGACTTCTAATTTCTAGTAACTACAACATATAATGGGGAGGGCAAAAGATCTGGGGGGAAATGGGTGTGGTTCGGCATCTAGTCCCTCTCTTTCGTAACCCTCGTTGATAACAAATCCCGATAACGCTTAAACTACAAGAAAGATAGCAGCTATTTGGACTGCGTTAAGACAAGGGTAAATCAATTTAGGCGTTGAATTCAGAGGAAAATAGTTTTTCGGACTCATTAATTACTGTGAGAATACTTCGAAGGGAGGCGAAATAGCCAAGAAGACCAAATAAATTAGGGTGCAGTTAGAGCTTTAAGCTATCTTTACCGTTATACCATTGGGGTGACTCAAATATCGACGTCCCCCCTCCCCTCAAATAGGCAACCCGCAAGGCGCGGTCCACAGTCCACACACCCGCGAATCCAGGAATGAGAGGAATCTTTTGGAACCCTTTTGTACAGTCAGTGAACTCACAGATATATTTTTTCTTAAAACACAGAAAAAAAAAAACATTGAGAAAGTTCTTTAAATAGGGTCCCATACCTATTTCAAATTTTGCATAGGCTTTAGCAACCAGACAATTTTCATTTGTGGCTCGCCTGCCGTTTGTGGTGGATTTCGGCTTATGGATTGCTTGTTTGACCAAACCTGTTTGATTGTGTACGAATCGCTGTTATTTCATGAGAAAAATGTTATAGAGTTATAGACTGAACCACGGCCAAACCTTGGTAGAAATGACTCATAAGAAATCATGGAAAAATTTGCATGAGAAATCACGAGTTCTCATGTGTGAACCCATGACAAATATTATGATTTCCTAGTATTTCTATGAAATTTCTCATGAGTTCTCAAGTGAAGAGAAGTTAGAGTTTCTCAAGTAAATATTTTATCCTGACATTCGATCAACTTTAATTACTGTTTCTAATTTTCCATTCGAATGCATTTAAAGTGAACTTGAAGATACGCAAGGTGTGACTGATAATGTCCGGCCAGACGAGACGAATGGTGTAAATCATAGCTGTAGCCAGGAATTTGCCTTTCTCTCTCTTTGTCCATTTAAACGCATGTGTTAGAAAAGGACAGAAAGAGGGGCTGAAGTCACGTGATAGCCCCTATATCCATCCTTATCTAACACATGCATTCAAATGGGCTAAGAGAGAGAAAGGCAATATTCTGGCTACGGCTAAGATGTAAATACATATAAATGAGCGTATATCAAACTCCATACTGCGGCCATAGATCAATGGAACCTTATTATGAGCGGAAGGATAGAAGGATTGGAGATGACAAGAGCAGACGGAGTTGCCAGATTTCGGTGGAATATTTCTTTCATCCTACCGAGTTACACAAACGGAGGCGATTTAAGGGACGGGCTTTTGAGCCAGCCATGATGGACATCTCTTGTAGACATTTTCACATCTATAGGCTCGGTTTGTTTTCCTCATTTACTTCTACAGCAAATCCATTTGAAACTGGTTTTACACGAAAGTCAAGTTTTTCGAGCGACTATATCTGGACACAGAAATCGATACAACTGAAAAGTCTGAAATCCTTCAAAAAGAAACACTTCTTTTTTGAAGGATTTTGCCCGATAAAAGAAACGGACACATGACAGAAACAATCAACATTTTCACACCCGAATAGTTGTATTAGAATTCTATGTCTAAAGAGCCACTCTAGATCACTTCCATTTTCATTCAAAATCAATTTCTACTGACTTAATTACAATTTTTTATTTAAGCCTAACAAATCATTTGTTACAAATGAGACAAACAAACCAGAATCAGATCGTCCATATACTACTTCAAATTGGGATAGAAGTGATAGGACAAATAATACATAGCATAGCCCCTATATTGGTATAGCTCAGTAGCGCACCGAGAGTTTCTTCATCTCTCTCTTTTCTCCATTAAAAAAACGAATGTTAGACAAGGATGGACAACGGGATAAAACTTCCTCTTTCTGTCCTTTTCCTACTTATATATTCAAATGAGAAATGAGAGAGATGGAAGAGAACCTGGTTGCGCCAGTGGTATAGCTCGTTGATCTGATTTAGCCAGTGTATAAAAATCAATTCAAATTGATTGTGACTATATAGGTGACTCAGGATGGATGTTTCCAAGGCTTGGCAACATCCATTGTCAGTCTCTAGTCAGATAGACACAAGGCACCCAATTAATGCAGACACGCTGTGAGCTGTATGGGAGGGGGTGGGGATGTGCGATGCTGTGTCCTAAGTCTAAAAGTTAGTTGGGGAGATGTAGAAAAGGGTCACCGAGGCTAATTACCCATCAGGCCATCATGCCGAGTGACGTCACTCGACAAAGTTCTCACTCCGACGATCGACAAACGATCGTGCAGGCATGAGATCATCATATACCGGCAGCGTTGTCAATCTACACCAGTGTTGCCAAATGGTGGCGATAAATTGTCCTATCCTTCATGTTTAAATCAATGTAATATCTATAATAAATTTCCCTCCAAATTTGGCAACCATGCTCTGCGCTCGAAAAAGACCGGTATCGGTGGTCAATGGGTGGAGCACAAAGACACCTGTGCTCGACTCGATTGAAGTGGACCAGTTCGATATATTCGATATATGTGAGGATAATTCATGGATCGCGTGAAACTTCCGAAGTTTTGGAACATTTTGCACCCCTGGGTTCCACGGTTAAAACTGCCGAAATCATCAAGATATTACAGATTAAAGGTTGCATTTGGAGGTAAGAATCGCCCACGTTCAGGGTCGGACTGACCAGGGCCGCTAGGCCGCGATCGCGGCCTAAAGTTTCGCTTATGGAGGCCCAAGGGGGCCCCCGAATGGATAAAATGGAAAAATTTAGGAATGAAAAAGAATAACGTATCAAAGAAGACAGTAAATAGATTATACACTAAAGGAAAACCATTGTAAGCTAATTAAGATAGCTTATGATATAAGGATCGGAAATGCATCGAGACTGGCCAAGTTAGCTCTAGTCCACGATGCAGACCGACATTTGGAAAATCTGGGGCCCCGCGCGACCGTTTACAAAAGGAGCCTTCGAATGGAACGGCCGTGGTAATACCTCGTTGATTTCGGAAGTTTTATCCTTAGACAGCCATAACTAAATTCAGGATTTTCATTATAACTTCGATAGAACAATGACTAATGCCTCTTCACGGTCGATAATAGAAAACTTCTTCGACGAAATATGTGCAAAGCTCTTTCCATGACGACACTCAATTTCTTTACGAGGGTGGATTTTAAAGTAAGTTTACCTATTTTTTTTCTCAGAAACTATCAATGCTAGAAAAAAACAAACCCAGAGTTGAAACGTACGTACTCTAAGCTTTTTAACGAGCTACAGTTTTTCAAATTTGGATTACGCATTGCGGAGATATTGTGGATTTTCCACACCCGTCTCTCCTTCAAACGTGCCCACCTTTTTAGCCTCACAGAAAATATGAGTTTAAGACTTTTAAAAAGTAAAATAGAGCTATTATTTTATTAAAACAAGTTATAACATTGTTGTGAGGCACCTCACCTCATTTTTTGACATAGTCACCCGCTAGATTCTTGAATTTTTTATATCGGTGCAAAAATGTCTGTATACAGCCGTCGTGAAATTCTTTCCCCATACTCCTCAACCAGGTTTTGACGCAAGCCGTTAATCCAGTTTCTATTCATGATGATTGCACTTCCAGTACTGACCAACATTTTGAAGATCGATACAAATTGGACCATTTTATCAGTAGAAGAGTAGTCTATTTAGTAAAAAACATGCATTCAGGTGTTATTGAGATGTCTGATCCGGAGATAAGCGCATCGCCTGCCGAAACTCGCAGTTTTTTATATCGCGTGAAAAGGTGGGCGCACGTTTGAAGGAGAGACGGGTGGGGAAAATCCACGATATCTCCACAACGCGTTGGCCAAATTTGAAAAGCTAAAGCTCGTTAGAAGGCAGAAAGTACGTACGTTTCAACGCTGGGTTTGTTTTTTTTCTAGCATTGATAGATTCTGAGAAAAAAAATAGGTAAACTTACTTTAAAATCCACCCTCGTATTTCCACTGATTTTTGGCAATTTTTTTATCCGTCTCAGACCTCAGTGCATTACAGCAGTACGTCAGTCTATCCAAAAACACTTGACCGACAGTAAAGACGGTCAGCCGCGGACGAGACGATCCACCTCCCGCGTGAAAACGAATTCCTCAGAATCCACCGCGCGAACGGATGAATGGTTAATCATTGGACGTTTAAATTACCTCCAAAATACATGCACAGTGGCACACGTACAACAAAAATCCCCAGAATGTAAATCCGCTCATACGCTCGCATGCACTCGCACTACTTAATTAATCATCGAAGAACAAGTTATTCGCGGAGGGAGCCCGGGTGGGGGGGGGGGGGGCAGAGGAAGCTATTTAAACACGAAATTAATTACTATTCTGATATTCTCCTTTTGAAATAAGAGAGGGGGGACGAGAGAGGGGCGGAGCTCAGACTCACACTCGTAGGAAGTCGGTTTTTTAGAGAGCACACGCGTGGATGAGCACGACCGAGCGCGCGCCTCACGCCACGCCACGCGCTCGCCGGTTTACGCGCGTCGCGCACGCTTTTCCCTTAATAATGCCACGAGAAGCAAAAATGGAGGCGCGGTTTGGCATGGCATGGAGTGGAACACAGGCTAGGGCTAGAGCAAACAAACGGCGGCACCTAACTCATGCACCAGGGACCAAATAGTGTTACGGCTTGACGGTCCTCCGAAAGACGTTGGATGGTGCGCACGTAAGTATATTTGCGAGTAGTTTATACCCCCCCGTAAGTGCTCACCGATCATCTGCGTGCGGGACCGTGAGGACGCAACACTATTTGGTCCCAGGAGCGTATTTATCGAACATAATGCAATGCCATGGCCAACGAACTATATACCAATGGAGAGGCTAATACGTGTTAAAAGTCCTATCCCAAAGTGAGACAGCATGGATGATCTAATTCTAGTTTTATCGCCTCATTTATTTTTTTTTTTTTTTTTTTAAGCTCAATTCAAAAATTCTGATTATTTCAGTAAAAATGGGGCAGTTGCAAGGGTCTAAAACTTTGTGTTTTTAATAAAGAAAGTGATAGTACTTGATGAGCTGAGAACAATGGTGCCTTTGGTTTTTTCCCAAATGTCCCGATTTTGGAGGTACACAGGTGTAAAGTTGTTATAAATCGTGTGCGTAGTGACGTCACTACGCGGAATTTCCATTTAAAAATATGTATTTTGGGCCAAAACCTCATATCCGGAACAATATGACTTAATTAGAAGCCAAAGGCATCTGTTGTTTTCAGCTCATCAAATACTTTCATTTTCTTTATAAAAAACACAACATTTTAGAACCTTGCAACTGCCCCAAAGAGTAATAAACAAGAGTCCCAATTGAAAGGAAGGCCTGCGTGGTCAACGCAGATAAGGGATCGGAACGCGGGCTGGCCTCTGATTGGCTGCAAGCGTGGTGCAAAAATGTCTTAGGGTATAGGGAAATTAACACGGGGTTTTCGTTCCGCGACGTTTATCTCGAAACCTGTGCAAAATCATCTAGGGACGATTGGACGATTTCGTACTCGATCATCGACACACTGTCAACTGTGATGATAAATTAATGCGCGAAGTTTCGAAAATTTCGTTGCACGATTATTTTTAAAGGTACGTGGAATCCAATGGTGTAATGAAATCGGAGAGAACTTGTTCTTTCCTTGGACAAATTTGCATTTAACAATTTGGATCCCAATTCTTGTGAGAAAAGCTACGAGAGCGAGTGAGAAGGCGCATTTGTTTGGATTATAAGTGGCGGTAGCCGCCCAGACCAAGTCAGCAAACGCAACCTGCGGGCCGATCCTTGAAATTCACGACTTTTGGGTAGACTGGATAAGAATTCCATTCCGTATTTTGATTAAACTGGGCAACCACGTGACTCGTCTCCACCAATCACCGTTTTTCATTCTTATCCAGTCTACCCAAAAGTCGTGAATTTCAAGGATCGGCCCGCCGGGAGAGCACCGTGAACAATTATATTATACACGCATCCCATTCTCTCGTGACGACGCCCGACGCTCTAAACAGGTCTATTGGGCTTAAATTGACCCCTGAGGACAAATTCCCTTGAATTTAAGAGCTTATAGCAAGTTTAATCTTGGATATTGAGCTGCTTTTCGATACAGCTTGCACCTTTGGCCGAATTTTCTGATTCGGTTCTGAACTCAGGTCTATTTGACTCGTTGACGAGGAATCAGATCCATCGATTAACTTCAAAACTTGCTTTCCATTCTACAGATAATCGCATATGGTCAATTTCACCAACTCACCGGTCCGATGAGTTCTGAAACGCTCTGAAGAAAAATAATCAAAATTCGCCCAACACACGAAACCCCCTGCGATGCGGCAAGGATGGATTTTAGGAGCGAGCAGGCCGCGACTCGCGGGCGAGAGTGATTGATATCGCGTAAAGTCGAGTGGTGAGGACTGTGTGGAGGCAAGAGTGCATGACGTTACGTTCCACGCAGCCCCCCCCCTTCCCCCCCCACACGCCCCCTCTACATTTCCATACAGCTTGCTGCACCGCACTGTGGTCTGAGGTCGTTCAAAAGTGGCAAAAAATCATAAAGTAAATTCATCGTCAATTTAACACTTAAGGTGATTCTTGAGCGTTTAGTGCCGATTTCTGCCACCAGAGCGCTACCGTTCGATTAAAGTCGAATTACAGGCCGAAAGTAATTTATTTTTAAGAAAACGGAGTGTCAGTTACTAGATAATCATCTGAAGAGTGTCTCTGCAAAACATCTCGCTCATAACTTCAAAAATAAGGCTGAAAGTACCAAAAAATGATAAATCGCGAATCGATTCTTGTATCAAAATGCGATAGTTCATTTTTTGGTACTTTCAGCCTTATTTTTGAAGTTATGGGCGAGATTTTTTCGGGAGACACTCTTCAGATGATTATCTAGTAACTGACACTCCGTTTTCTTAAATGTAAATTACTTTCGGCCTGTAATTCGACTTTAATCGAACGGTAGCGCTCTGGTGGCAGAAATCGGCACTAAACGGTGAAGATTCGCCTTAATAAACTTTCAAGACCAACTATGTAATCGCAGAGAACACTGCTAACAAGTAATATAAACCTATAGACGGTTTTAGTGCGAAGTCAACGGTTAGCCAACAACCACACCAATGCACTCATCGGTCGCAATCGATGGTGATAAAACTCGCGTAGCGTTCCAAACTATCTCATACTCACTCTCCCGTGACCCCCATATAAACCCATCTCTTTTCAGTTTCGAAATTCATATACAGGGCCTTGTTTTAAGACACACTACTATCGAAATCGCGTTGACTTGCCTCGAGGATATCATTTCAGCCAAAAAAATTACACGAAAGATGTCTCTATATATGTTTTTTGAAATTAGAGTGAGATGGCAGTACATGGGGGTTACGTAAGAGCGAGAGAGAGACACACTGTCTTTATTTGGAACACTTTTCACCGGCTGTCGCCATTACTAAAACTCTCTAAAGGAATGCCACTGGAAAGTTTAAAGTTAAAATGAAAGGTAGAAAACGATGATTTTTTATGACTTTTTTTCTTTGATTTTTCTGGCCACTTCTTCTTCAGATCTCGAATCATAGTGCGCCGCGACCGGGAGCAACGACAAATCATGCCCATGCCTTCCCGGCGGCACACAGTGGTTCAAAACATGGAACTTCTCGGACAAATAATTTCACGAATAAAAATCTACATTAAGAACAATAAATAGCAAGATAACTTTAAATATGTAAAATCATTCATGTTAATGCTTAAAATGACGGAAATGGTCTAGTTTTGGCAAGAAAACATCGTCACACAAATGTTTCTACATTAAAATAAACAACAACAATTTTCCATGTCCGGAAAATTCACTGCTCCGATCCACTGTGCGGAAGCATCGGCATCGTGAGCGGCAACCTGGTGTCACGCTCAACCAGCCACCCCTCCCCCCCCCTCCCCACGGGTTCAGACACGAGATGAGTCGCAAAATATAGGTCGCCGTTCGTAGGATTTTCAGACGAAACCCGGAATACGAGGCTTAAAAAATTGAATGGAACTAAGAATCCAAATAGACTGTTTTAGTGAAGCGATATATCGCATCTATTTGTTTCAGTGAAGCGATATATCGCATCGATTGTCGTTCGGGGACCTCTAGTTCCAAACAAATTCTGATTGTTCTTACCCACGGGCGCATTGTTGAACAGAAATTTTGGTTATAAGAGCCAACATCAAGGACAACCATTTAATATTTTTGGACATAAGATCAGGAAATCAATGCGACCAGTTTACGAGTATTAATTCTATCTACGTCCCCGAAAGGTTTAATTATGCCAGGAGGCTAATTCTGAACGATCGTATAGTAATGCTGCCGAGTCGACGATCGAGTGCGTGCTATCTTATGCATGGTGCCATTCCGAAAGGTTTCATTCCGATAGAAACCCTCCCATCTCTACGGAAATTCTCCAATGACTCCAGAGCCTACCAATGTCTCATTTTCCTGTGGGTATGATGGGAGCTCGCAGGGGGGAGGGGGACATTTTTTCGAGTCGAGTAATTAATCTTTTAAAGTTTCCAGTGGTAAAGGAAAGCGGTTTGTGGGAGAGGGGAACGAAAAATGCGATAGGGGCTCGTCTAAGACGCGCGAGTTGGTGGGTTTCATCGATACAATATGATGCAATGGGGGGGGGGGGGGTTAGACAAGCCCACAAGACATGGTTGAGTTTTGAAAATAAACTGAAAGAGAAAGAGATGCGAGAGAGGGAGAGAGAAAGACAGATATTTGATTTTGTTAGACTGGAGAGAAAGAGAGATAGATAGAGAGAGAGAGAGAGAGAGAGAGAGAGAGAGAGAGAGAGAGAGAGAGAGAGAGAGAGAGAGGAGAGAGAGAGAGAGTAAGAGGGGAGAGAGAGAGGGCGTGAGAGAAATCACGAGAGAGAGAGAGAGAGAGAGAGAGAGAGAGAGAGAGAGAGAGTGTGGGAGGGGCGGGGAAGAAAAAAAATGATATATGTGGGGGGGGGGGGACTTTAACGTGAGTAATGTTAAGATAAGGTCAGGAACTTCATTTTTTTTCCACCTTCTTTTTCTCCTACTTCGTGCGGATGCTTTCTGAATTTGACGAACGTGACTCTCTAGCTTTTGTGCGAAGGATCCAAAGGTGTTGGGGGGAGCCCAAGTTAACTTCCCTTTGACTTCTGGATGGAGCGAAGTGAAGGAGGCAAGTTAAGAAGGGAATTTTCGCTCACCTGTCACATTCGCGCGAGGCGATTCGCGTTTCTTGCCCGCCTTCATCCTTATCCGCTCGTAGATGCAGTGTTGCCAAATAACCCTGCACGGATCTTATGCGCGGGATACCGCGCTAGGTGGCTCCCGGTTTTTGATGAAATTATAGTATGTTATTCTTCAGATGCGCTATAAACGAAAGTCCTCACGGCCGCACCATCGCATCGGTTCATGTGCTCATTTTCGAGTTATTCAAGTTCAAAGTTGCGAGTTGATTCAGTACTTGATTTGACTCTAGCAGAGTAACTGGACATTGGAGTTCATATCATATACAAGGTATATATACCTTGTATATAGCAATACGCACGAGCACGACACTGGGGCCGGAAAATGTCGGTGCGAAATGATCAAACTACATTGGTGGATGGTGAGGATTTGAGTATGCTAGTAGAGAGTTTACGGCCTCACCATGCATCTTACCATGTACTTTTGCGGACCAACATTTTTCGGCCCCTGGGGATTCGGAGAATGGAATGCGGCTGTTGCACACTTTTGCTACAAGCTATTTAATAGTCGATTCTGATGTAAGAAACCTCCAAAAATAACGAAGGCAGCACTAAAAACTTCCGAAATCCACTGTTAAACTCAATAAATGCTTTAATTAGTGCGGGCGTAATGGTGGCTGAGGGCAGTAATAACGGGAGATTCCTATCTAACAATACTCAATATTCGTACTTTCGGGTCACAGTGTTTCGGTTGTTTGCCTGTTTTGTTTTCGTGCTTTTGTCTTTGCTTGGTTGTGTGCTTGCCAAACTTTTTCGTTCAGTGGCTGAGGAAGAGTGTCGTTTGAGCCTCGAAACGTCCCACAATCATTTTATTTTAATTTAATTGTTTTAGCTTTGATCCTGTTTTATTTTTCTTTTTTCATATTCTTAAATTTTCGGGCTACTTGTGTAATTCTGTCGTCTAACAATACTGTAACTCCATCAAGAAATGACCAATAAGAGACGACTTTCATGTGACACCAGTGTCACTAGGTTTCACGGTACCATTCATCGGAAGTGGATCATTACTCTCATGACAAACCACTTTGTGAATCATCCTTGTCTGCATAGAATAGAGAGAGTGACGAAATGAGAAAGGAATCTCCCATTATTACTGCCCTCAGCCACCATTACGCTCGCGCAAATAATAGCGTTCATTGAGTTCAGGAGTGGATTTCGGAAATTGTCAGTGCTGTCATCGTTATTTTTGGAGGTTTTCACATCATAATCGACTATTAAATCGCTTAGAGCAAAAGTGTGCAACAGCCCCATTTTTACACCGGAAAGTTTCCCAAAGTGATAAAAATACTACGCCGCGCTCAATCTCCGACGCGAAAAATGTAGAGAAAAGCAGATAGAAAATGCAAGCTGGCAGAGTTGGGCAAATGGGGGTGGTAATCGATTACACGATTACCGAGTAATCGTAATCGTCGTTTTTTAGGAGGGTGATTTTATGGTAATCAGGGCTGAATTTTTACAAGCCACCCATCATATTAGTTGCAGAAGAATTGGATCTAATCGAAAAGACCCTGAAATTTACTATTTATCTGTGAAAAAAACATTTAATTACCATCCAAAGGTTTGACGATTACCGATTACCCAGTAATCGCGTAATCGATTACATTCCTATTTGCCCAACTCTGCAAGCTGGCATCGTCGGCTTGGGAATACCCGCTCTTTATCGAAGATTCGAAGGTCACGACAGAATCTTTCTGGAGGAGGAAGAGGTTAGGGAACTTTGCATGGCACCTTCCAAAGATGGTCGCCTCGACACGGAGCGGATCCATCCAGGAATGCTCCCTTCTCTCTGAATCTCCGTCCATTTGAACTCATGAGTTGTAAAACCATGGAGAGAGGGGGTCAGGTCATCACGTGGTTTTAGCCCCTATCTCTGTCCTTTCCTAACGAACACTTTTCAAACTGACAAGAGAGTGAGCGAAAGAGAGAGAAACAAGTTCCTGAGCTTCGCCCCTGGCTGCTGACCAGAGCATGACCAAGCGGAATCAAATAGCAGCACGACACTTAGGTAGCGTTTTAAAAGTCATCCGTTTACCGCATCCGTGCAGGAAAGATTACATTATCCTGTGATGTAGTATATCTTTGTATATTGAAAAGTGCTGCTTTTCATAATCTTTTTTGCACCGAGACAGAAAAGGGATGAATAATTCTAGAAAGCTACCTTTAAGCGACTGCATTGCGAGTTTCCTCTGTACGCTGCTCCAATGAAAAAATCTGAATTGAAATCACCAGTGAAAAAGTCATCATTATAATTTTGTGGGGCGGCAAGGTTGCACTCTTGCCTCCTCCCCCCCTCTCCGAAAGCCTCGGCATGCCCTTGCTCAACAGTCATCAGCTCGCTCAACAGTTGCATCAAAACTTAAATTGGTAGTATTTTTAACATAATCTAGTTATTTGTAAAACTGGTGACAAACAAACCGACGCCATCTTGATTCTTGAGAGCGAATGAAAGTTGCACACAATTTCCAATTCTGTAAGTTTTTTAAGCTCTTTTTTTCATTTGATAATATACTATAGTCAAAATAATGATCATTAAACAGTGTCAATCTTTGATCCAGGCTTTCCTAAATTAGAATAAGTTTGGATTAAGAGGTTGCGGTCGTTTGTCACCAGTTCAGGCCCCCCCCCCCCAACTTCGAAAAAGGGACTCGACGGTCTGCCTCATACCCCGCTCAATGTTACGGTACAGGATGCACTCCGTCTATACGATATAATGTCTTCAGTAGGGTCATGGTTCGGCCTTCAGATAACGGAGGCGTCGGTCGAATCGATGTGCACCGCAACCAATTCGATATTTTTCATGGGTTTAAATTGGCAAAATTAAAAAATACCACGAAGCCAGATTGAACGCCAAGTCACCGCCCTCCACAACTAGACGGGGATGTACGTTTTGGGCGAATGGTAAGAAACAGGTAAAAAAAAAAAAACAGTACGTATTGGGCGAGGCAAGAGGAGAATAATCCTGAGAACTACTCCATTTCTTAGGGCGTTTTGGGCGAGAGAAAAATATCAGAAATTTGTAGGAAACGTGAATAATGTGGCACTTTAGGGCGAGTGCGAGGGATGATGCTATTGCTGCATGTGGCAACCTCGCCTTCTCGTAAAATGTCTCGTGTCCACGTGCCGCTCTTATCATCGAAGAAGACAAAATTATGTCCATAAAACGTAATATTTGGAACCCCGTGAAAATCTCTACGCAAGCCAGAATCACCGAATCCATTGAAAACTGGAATGAGTATAGCTCTGGTCCGCGAACCGCCCTCCGTCGCCTACAATAGGTACCTAAAACAACATGGGCTACCTTCATCAAGCTCGGAGGATTTAAATGTTTTTACTCCTACTTTGAACTTCAGATTCTCATTTTTACAATGTTTTTGTTTTTTAAATATATGTCAATTATGTCATCTTTGACACGGAGCTATATATACACTCCTACTTTGAACCTTTAATTTCTCATTTTTACATTTTTTTTTTTTTTTTTTTTTTTTAAATCCATGCCAATTTTGGCGCTGAGCTCTTTACACTCCAAATGAATGCACTCCAGGGGAAGGAGTGTGAAAAGCTCTCTCACTCTATTTCCTTCATATGACGCAGAGTTTGAGAACTTTTTGTCAACCAAGCCCAATAATCATCGATTATACATCAAATTTCAAAACTTCAAGCTACAGACCTAAAATAATTGCTGGTGAGTAATACACACTTGTAAAACGCGTACTCGGCAACTTAAATACTTCCGGTGATGCCAAACTTACAAAATTACCACAGTAAATGCCTCAAATGTACTCGCCCAAAAGTCCCTTCAACATTGACTGAATCCCTCACTAAATTCAGATTTTAACTCGCCCAAAACGCCCACTCGAATCCAGCTCCTCGCCCTAAAGGTACCTTTTTGCGTCGCCCAAAACGTACTCTTTCTCTCGCCCAAAACGCCCGATTTTCGCCCACCCTCGCCCAAAACGTCATCCCCCAACTAGACCCGCTCCGAGTACGGACCAGTGTTTAATCAAACTTCCCGTGATATGACGTCGCGCGTTAGTTTGATTTAGGTTTATTTTATAGACAGGGCGAGATGTGGGGACCCATAAACCAAAAAGAGCTCATTCACTCAGTTCTTAGATTTACACTTGGACTTGTCGAAAAAAGTGTCTATTTATAAAGCTCGACAAGGCACAATACTAATACTAAGGGGCTGAGCGCGCAGCACGGCACGCTGCACACTTAGCGATGAGGTGGAAATGAAGTTAATACTCGTGCATACATTCTTTTCAGTATATTTTCCTTTTCCATCCACTCCTATTACTTTGCTAAATGGGGATCTTGCAAACTTTCGCTACAGGCCAATGAATAAATAAATCTGATGTGAAAACCACAAAAATCACCCTAAAGAATAATGAAGAAGAAAGAAAATATAAATGATAAGAATATTAATAATGTACTATCGACGAATTAAAGATTGTCGCGAGATTTTCACACATTTTCAGTTATATGGGTGGGTGTGTGGGACTGATCTGTAATGGCTTTTCCGCTTCAACCGCACTGGCCTCTCGCCAGCAAAATGTGAGGAGTATGAAGAGCGGCCGAACCGGAACCTATATATTGAAGGCGAAACTTTATTCGTTAAAATCTCGCGACAATCTTTAATTCGTCGATAGTACTTCGAAAACAACCGTAACGGCAAGATCTCAATGGCTAACCATGAGAGTATCCTGTCTATTTTACAGTCACTTTCTCTACGGAAACAAATATATTTTTCTCGTAGGGGTCCATCCAGCTACCATTAGGAGTGCCCCCCCCCTCAGAAATAGATGAAACTTTCAGGGATGATAGAGCTAAGCGTCAGCTTTCAGAATATCTGCAGTTTTTTTTTTAAATTTGGTCAACTGAAAGAGGGGGGGGGGCAGGGGGCCAAAGTCAAAACCTTCAATGCTCCATAACTTTTGAACGAAAAGAGATATTGATGTAAACTTTGCGCCAAAAGATGCGCCTTTTAAAGATCTTTCGATTGACGTGCTATACATTAGTTTAAAAAATATTTGAGCCTTTCTTTGCCATATTTATGATTTTTGAAGTTTCCAAAAATCCGTTTTTAGAGTTTGAAAAATATGCGCAATGTAGATATCTGAACAAAAAAACTTCCGTGAAGAAAGCTGATTCTATAAGCTTTCAGATGGCGCATACCGCGATGCCGGGAAACGTTTCGTTCAAGAGTTATGACCACGCAAAGTTTCAAATCTAGGCCAAAAATTGGGTTTTGCCGTTCGATTGAATGGTACCGCAACACCTAGTGACACCGGTGTCAAATGAAAGTCTCTTATTGGTCACTTCTTAATGGAGTTACAGTAATGTTAGATGGGAATCTCCCATTGCTACTACCCTCAGCCACCATTACGCCCGCGCAAATAAAATCGTTGATTGAGTTTAGGAGTGGATTTCGAAAGTTTTAGGTGCTGCCATCGTTATTTGAGGAGGTTTTGACATCAGAATCGACTGTTGAGTCGCTCATTGCAAAAAAGTGCAACAGCCCCATTAGCAAGATGCCTTGAAAGAGTGTGAAATGGTTCATTTTGAAGCTTTGGGATGGGTCGGAAAACACAGTTCTCGCAAGAACACCAAAAAGTTCAAGAAGAAAAAAACCAAGAACTTATCACGTCCGGAAACATCCGTGTTTCAAACCACTGCACGTCGAGACACGACATATCACGTCACGTCACGTCTGTCGCCACCGGCCGGCCGCTCCGCGGCCGTCGAGTGAACGTGACGTTAGTCGCAGTGGCCACTTCGCTACCCCCTCCCTCCCTCCCGGCATGCGGCAAGCCGCCATTATACCTACAAGTGTGAACGTGAACTAAACTCAACCAACATCGACATTCCCAATTCAATTTCCTTGCGACCACCGAACACTGGACCTCCTCTTCCTCCTCCTCAGACAGCGCCCCCCCTCCAACATCAGTTTCCGTGGCAACAAAGCAACCGAAAATACAACACTTTCTCCACTACCTATTTTTCTCCCCCCCCCTCCACCAAAACGTACACAAAGCGGGGGGGGGAGGGGCGTCTCTCACCCTACCGCGCCTTCGCGCTTCTCTACCAGCCCTTCCACGCCAACGCAACGCCGAAATGGCCCTCATTGTTATTTCGTAACAGATTAAAAGAGTTATGTTATAAAGTTATAATCTAGCACATTCTCGCGCTGTTAATGAACGGCGCCGGCAAGGATGCCACATGTGCGCCAAAAAAAAAAAAAAATTAAATTGAATGCGATCAACGAGCTATTACAAATATAGAGTGGCTAATACAAGTCTCAAGTCCTATCCCAAAGTGTGACAGCATGGATGATCTAACTCTGCGAAACGATCATTTACTTTATCGTTAAACCGATCGTTAAAACTGTCTATGAACGATGCTATTGGTCGAAAATTGTAAAACTTGGTTCTTGCTATGGTAACCATCGTTAAGAGTCTCGTTTCATAAAGGCTATTCATGAGTAACCTTTATAAAAAGGACACTGTAACGATGGTTACCATAGCAACGGCAAAATTTTACAATATTCGACCAATAGCATCACTCGTAGACAGTCTTAACGATCGCTTTAACGATGAAGTAAATGATCGGCCCGCTGCGCTGGTTTGTTTGCCTCATTTTTTTGAACCTTAAATTAAAAAATTTCATTAATTCAGAGGAAATTAATTTAAAATGAAAGTGCAAGTGTTTCCGAGTGTATATCTAGACCAACGAGCTTCAGCGATAAAGAGGGTTCGTGGGATCGAAATCTCTTGAGGACGTTTTTTATACAAGCTCGGTTTGTTTGTTTCACTTTTTTTAACTGTAAACTTTAAAAAAAAATGTGAGAAATACATTCGAAATCGGTTATAAGCGAATGTGCAAGTGTTTCACTATCTGGACACGGAAATCAATATAACTGTTTCTTCTGCACGATTAAGAAACTGACAAATAACAGAAACATGCAACATTTTCTCGCCTAGATAACTATCTAATATAGTATATTATTAAAATACTGTCTCCAGATAGCCACTCTTAACAGAGCTGCCGTTTTGCGTATAATCAATGCTATATTTTTCTATTCACCGATGATTCCACCGGTTGAGAAAAGATTACACAGTTCAGTTCAGTGTATGACTGCAAGGAGTGAAAAATACTCTGCTCTGTAATATTTCCTTAATCGGTGGTAACTCCGTTGATTAATTAAAATATCCCCAAGTTTTTTAAAGTCATCGACGACTCCACCGGTTGAGAAAAGATTACAGATGCGAGTATTTTAGTTCATTACAGTAATACACGAACTGAACTGTGTAATCTTTTCTCAACCGATGAGATCATCGGTGAATTGAAAACTATCATTGATTATACGCAAAATGGCAGACCCAACTCTTAAACACTTGCACTTTTATTTAACACCAATTTCAACTAGATGAATTACAATTTTTGATTTTAGGTTAAAGAAAAAGAGGCAAACAAAACAGATCCAGATCGGCTATGCTGGCACACTTCGAGATAGGACTTGTAACATGCATGACCTGCTCTATCGCTATAGCTCGTTGATCTGGCAAGGGCGGATCCAGCAACATGGCAACCATGCATTCTTCCCATTTGAATGTATGAGGAAGAATCGATTCTCGAGGGGGCCACGACCCCTTGACTAATCGATTGTTTCTCATGCATTCAAATGGGAAGAATACACAGTTGCCAGACCGCTGGATCCGCCCATGTGATCTGGAGGCGTTTTAATACAACTACTCGGGTGTGAAAATTTCGCTTGTTTTTGTAATGTGTCAGTTTTTATCGCGCAAATCTCTCCAAAAGAAACATTAATATCGATTTCTGTGTTCAAATAGCCACTCTAGAACACTTGCAATTTCGTTTAAAACTGTTCAAGTGCATTTGTCACAACCTATTTTTTAAGGTTAATAAATAAAATAAGGTAAACAAACCGAGCGCGTGTGAAAATGTCTATGAGGCAATTCCATCAGGTCCTCCTCGGGAATTTCAAAATCACGTCCCACAAATTCCCTCAATGGGTACAGCTCCTTGGAATCAAAAACAACCACGTGAATCACGGTTGATCCATGCACAGTGGCAAGGCGTGCGATTTGGCAACGTTACTTTTTCCCATATGAACACATTAGAAGGGTCGAAATGCCTGGTCATCGCCGATGACTGAAGCGTTCGATTCTTTTGGTGAATTTAGACGGGAGAAAATACATTGTTGCCAAACTTAACGCTTCGCCACAGGCAAGGTAGCCGTAGCAGTGACGTCTACTTAAAACGATAGATCCAATCCGTGTGGTGCGGTAACATTGCGACAACCCTCGGAGCGAATTATCTGTTATTATTATCAAGTCTTTGTCTGTCTCTTGTTCAAACTCGGCGCAAAGTAGATCGAAGTATAGAATTTTCCGGACATCATTTGACAAACAATAACCAAGATTTGGAGCAATAGATGCGGCGAAATAATTCAAACAATTACTGTGCCTGTTAAACTGAGTCAAGTCACGTGGTTTTGGCACAAAAATAATGACAGTCAAACGTTGCTACAACGTGCAAAACGCCCAAAATTTGGCACGTCCGGGGAAATCCATTTTTTGATCTCACTGTGCGGCACAGATCTCGGTCGGGAAATCCTTGCTCGTCGCAGTTTATTAGGAGTCAAAACATAAAGACACCAGACACGGTCGATGAACGGTAGAGTCAAAACAACAAAAGTAAAATATTGTTATGAAATATTTTGACGCGACACTTCAGATCGGCGCGAGAGTTATAGAGGTTCAATGTGCGATTCAGTCAAAATGAAGAATTCGTAAAACAACAGAAACAACAACTGTTTTGAATCTGTGCGTGGGTGAGTGTCTGACTGTCTGTGTGTGACTGTTTTCCCCGGCGCGGCGGCGCACTTTAGTCTGAGATCGAAAAGAGGCCAAAAATGCGGCTCAACTTGCTAAATTTTGCTCTCAGCGATTGAACGGGTCATTCTAGCGTGACAGTCAGAGCAAACACCAAAGAGCACATTAAATACGCGACAGCCCCTAAATATGACTAAATTCACTCATGGACCAATACCGCCCCTACTCATACCCGGCTGCTCTGTTTTGAGATCGGGGAGGTTATGTTCGTCTTGGTATACGTAAGCTTATGGCCCGCTTATGGAGTTATCGAGTATTTTGTTGGTTTTTTGAAGTTCAACCAAAATTGGAAAAGCACGTCAGTAATGAAAGTTTTGGGCTTAGTTACTTACATAAAGTATTAAAAGACTTGAAAATCATATTTAGAGAGGATAAATCACGATTTTGAATTTCATCAACATTGCACTCTCCATAAGCTCTGTATACCAAGATGACCCTAACCTCAAAGAAGCAGCTTGGTATGTGTAGAGGCGGTATTGCATGGACTCGCAAAATTATTTTCGCTTTAAAAACGTAATGGTGGTCGGTGGAGCTGAGCAGGTACGATGGGAGATTCCATTCTAATTTTGAGAATTTCCTCTGTGTGTTTCTAAGGAGAGACAGATAAATTCGATGGGAATCTTCTATGATACCTGCATAACTCCACCATATTTGCTCTCAATTGGCGGAGCTAAGCATTTGTCGTGGGGGATTCCTGTCTAATTTGTCACTCTCTATAGAGCATTCACACAGAGGATATCCTCAAATTAGATAGGAATTTCCCATGGTACCCGCGTAGCTCCACAATAACCCTCAATATTAAAAGTTCTTTTGCGAGCCTAGGAGTGAATTTCGTAATTTTTTAATGAGCTCATCAAAACATTCGTTAGAATTTATTCAGGGATAACTTAACTATTCAATCCCTTATAGCTTAAGTTAGCAAAAGGCTCAGTTTTTTAAAAGTAGGAGTTCGTAGCTTTTAAGAGTTGAGCAGAATTGTCAAATTTGTGGGATAGATTTTGAGTGTCTAAAGTTATCAGCAACTTCCTCAAGCTGTTTCTGGCTTGAACGAACAACACAAAGTGTCTTTTGGTGCCTTGATGACCAATTAAAATGCGATCATCAGCCCTTTAAAAACTTTTCTGCCCAGGACTGCCAGATTTGGCAAAAATAAATTTAACATTAACTTTAACATTATTATTCATACTTAACATTCAGTCCAGTGGCGGATCAACGGGGGGGGGGGGGGGGGGGGCACGTGCCCCCCCAGAAGCCTCAAATTTTGCCCTTTTCTATAGGAAATAGCCCGAAATCGCTACCACCAACACTTCAAATTTCAAAGGCGTGCCCCCCCCCCAGAAAAATTTTCTGGATCCGCCACTGATTCAGTCTCACGGAAAATTTATATATTTTTCACCAAATCTGGCAGCCCTGGCGGATTCAGTGGATTGTCTTTCTCCCTCTCTCTCTGTCCATTTGAATGCATGAGTTAGAAAAGGATAGAGGAGGGGGCGAAAGTCTCGTGACTGCCTCATATCTGTCCTTTTCAAATAATTGTGATCAAATAGCCATAGAGAGAGGGATGGAAAAATTCCTGAATCCGCTAGTGAGCACCACAATGGATAATTGCTAGTTTTGAAACCAGCCGCTGCAAGTAATGAATGTAACTTATTCTTTTCAGAATGAAACATTGAGACAAACATACGGAGCAATGAGAAATCAGATAGGTAACGCTTCACTCACAATACTAACTGACACGTGTCAAATAGACACAAAACAGGGGCAATTAAAGACCCAGCACAAAGTTTGCAACAGGTGTCTAATGGGGCAGTTGCAAGGGTCCGAAATGTCGTGTTTTTATAAAAAAAAAAAAAAAAAAAAAAAAAAAATGAAAGTACTTGATGAGCTGAGAACAAAGATGCATTTGGTTTCTAATTATGTCCCATTGTTCCGGAGATGAGATTTTGGCCCAAAACACATTGTTATAAATGGGGATTCCGCATAGTGACGTCACTACGCACACAATTTTTCACAACTTTACACGTGTGTATCTCCAAAACCAGGACACTTAGGAAAAAACCAAAGGCATCATGATTCTCAGCTCATCAAGTACTATCATTTTCTAAATAAAAAACACAACATTTCAGACTCTTCCAACTGCCACATTTTCCAGCTCAATTTTGGTCGGAACTTATAAAAACAACAGCCACCAGCCACCTACTGTTGAGTGATAGAAAGTAGACACAGGTCAAGTTTTCCAATGGTTTAAATCACAGCGTTTTTGGACAGGATGACCATTTTTGACAAATTAGTTCAAAATCTTATGCCTGAATTAAATGACATTTTGACTGCAACGCCAAATTTCAGGTAGATTTCGATTGGAGCAATGTTCACCACTCAACAGTCACTGACTGTTGCTTTTGTTTTGTTGAAAAATAAAAGTGAAACCTTTTTACCTGCCTCACTTTCATATCACACGTTCACAGGAAGCATATCATATGCTGGGTCTCTACTTGTCTCCGGTTAAAAAAAGCCTTGTAACATTATTTACATAATCTATCAATTCAATATGATAAGAATAATTTCACTGGTGGATCATTCAAGAATGCAAAGAGAGAGGTTATGAGAATTGGTACTTAAATTCTGAGTGGTACAACTTTCATATTCCTCTCAGATTGATGCCTCTAAAAAGCATTTTCTATTTAGGACGCCAGACAAGGAAAAAGAGATGCATCAATTGGAGCCATAACCGAAGAAAGGTCCCATAAAACAACAGATGTGATCCAGTGGCGTAGCGTGCAATTTCTCAACGATGAAAAGTGTCCATTTAAATCCATTAAAAAGATCGAACTGTTGGGTGTTCGGTGAACACCTTCGCATTCGACCTTTTAAAGGAGTTTAAATGGACACAATACAACGTTGCCAAACTGCACGCTACACCACTGGTGTCATCTTGCTGAAAAACCAGTATTGCAATAGAGAGGAAACTTGACATTCTTCTTCTAAATAATTTTATGGCCAACACAGCTGAAAGCATAGACAAACTGAAGAAAAAAAAAGCCAAGGCATAACAAAACTCCACAAGGGCTCCATCAGTGTTTTTGATAAACCCTTTTAAGTATGTCCTTTGGCACCTCCAACATTAGACGTTCAAAATATCCAACTGAGGAATTTAAGATTTGACAGACAGTGGAAATTTAATTAATCTTGCTCAGAGGCAAAGCCTCAAATAATTTCAGTTGCCTAGTTGCCCAGTTGCCTAACCCAGAGTTCATTTCAGAAGTGTAGGCGCACCTCGACCAATAATTTTTGAAAAATTGTCAATTTTCATTCCTTCAAAACTAACGCAGACAAAAAGACAAAAGCGCCTAAACTCATGCAAAAATAAATACTTCCCCTCCTCTAAAATGTTTGGTTTACTTGAGTCCTATGGGAAGCAAAAAACTTAACTACAAAAAAAAAAAAAAAAAATTACTTGAGATTTCTTCTCCTCTAGGCAGCAGGAGGGGCTCATGCGATTTGGCAACAATGGTTAGTCTCCATTTGAGTCTGTGTAAAACTATCGATCCGATAATAAAGCTCTGCTTCACTACCGATCGATTCTTGAACATGGATTCAAATGGAGGGCAGACATTGTTGCCAAATGCATGAGGCGCCTCTGCTTCGCAGCAGGCAGAAAGTTTAGAGAATGGAAAGTAATCCATAGAATCAGATCACTACTAATGAACTAAAGCCGATTCATTTCTTGCACAAGAGGGCAAGAGCTAGGTTGGCCCTTAAGAATATAAGAGTATGAAATCAGTCTGTGATAAAGTAGTTGGGAATGATCGAATGAAGAATTTTGCTTCAAAATACATTGTGGGACAAGGGTGGTAGAAAATATAAACATGTAGAAAGAATAAATTTGGTTCCACAGCTCAATACAATTCATGCTTAATCTAATCAAATTCTTCAAAAAAAGCTCAACCCACCTTTCTCCAGAGCTTCAAGTTAGGAATAAGAATCAAAATCTTTGTAGCTTTACATATTCCAACTTGAGAAAAAATAGCAATTACGCTATTACGCTTCAAAAGCAGACCAAATACAATAACTTCCAGCCCGATTGAATAAAACAATGCAGAGAACTAAAAGAAAGTGTTCTATTGAACCAATTGCAGCAACAGTAAATCACAACGGACAGAACATTGAGACCTCAGATTGATGAAAGATGGAAAACCAAATCATAGGAATGAGTTGGTGTGGGGTTGATAATGAAACGCCATCCTACAATACCACAACTTCCAGCCCAATAGAATTAACGATACTGAACTTAACTGTAAGAGAAGCCAAACCAATTGCAGCAGCCGTAAATCGCAACTAACACAACATTGAGGATTCCAATTGATGAAAGATGGAACACAAATTCACAGGAATCATTATGGTTGTGAAAGAGTGAAAGGCCATCCCAACATATTAAGGCTAGCTTCCAGCGTTGAAAATTTGCAAGAAATTTCGTTGGATTACTAAGCTAAGCAGTAACCTCAATTGATAGGTCAAGCTTTCAGATTTGAGCTCAAGTTTACAAATTTCCAAGTTAGGTTAAGAAGTCGTTGGCCCTGTATTTGGTAGATACAGCTTTCAAAGAGGCAGTTTAGAACCCAGACACGCGAGTACGAGCTTAAAGTTTGAACGATTCTAAAGCTCTGATGCGAGGAAGAGTGATAAAAAAGCCGGGTGCAAGAAACTTTGACACACCCCTTCCAGTTACGAGAACCAAGCTAAGCGAACGAGAGTGAGAGAGAGGACGCAAAGCTGATACAGAAATGGAGCGACTCGACTGACAAAATTTCTGAGTTGACGTTACTTTTAAACGGATAAGTAATACAGAATTAATGTACTCACCAAAATATAAATGAGCTATTTTGAACGTTGATCGTCGCAGGGCACTTCACTTTAATCCGATTTTTTCTATTAATTGAAACAACACCACAGAACACAACACCTCATTCCATTCCAGCGACCGAAACTACTGATATTACACGGCGCTCTTCCCAAATGTAAACATCCTCCCTTTTTGCTCAGCTCTCCAATTACAAAATGGCCTCTTGGGTACTAATTTCCATTGCAACCAACACAAAACGAAGAGGGGTCAAAGGAACGATCACAAAAAAACTTCCTTTCGTTAATTGATGGAAACAAAATGTGGGCAATTATTTTTATTTTTATGAAATGGTTAATCGACAATACTTTTATTTCGATCACAGAAGAGAAAATGCGGCCCGTTTGGCGAAGATAATTTCGGCTGCGCTTCGGACGCGACGGAACCTTGAGGTTGGCGGCACGACGACTGAACTGAACTGACCGCTGGAAAAGCTCTTCAAGGCGGGCTCGGGCAATAACCGCGAGCGCGCACTTTTTTCATTTGTCCATGAGAATCAAAAAAAAGGGGGGTGGGGGGAGGGGAGACTAAATTCCAATACTTTCGATTCAGGAAATTGCTCGTGGAGTACGTTGGTTTTAAACAAGATAAGTTAAGTGTGAATACTTTTCTACGGGGCGCTTGCAAACTTACACCACAGGCGAATGAAGAGTTAATTCTTCCAAATAAACCAGTAAAAATAGGAAAACTAAAATATCACAAAATTCACTCACAGAATCGGGCTTACTGGCGGAGCAACGCAAATAAAATGGAAGATTCCCATTTAATTTGAGACTTATCACTGTGTTTCCGTGAAGAAAATAACGATAAATTAGACAGGAATCTCCCATGATACCTGCATCTTGCCGTTATACTTAGCTGTCTTCTGAGTTCATTACTGAACTTTATCCTTTAATGATGAGATTTTTGTGATTTTTACATCAAATTTTATAATTCATTGGCTTGCAGCAAAATTTTTCAAGAGCCCCTTTCTTTCTCGAGTTTCATCATATCAGTCCACTAATAGTCTGAGATCAGAAGAAACAGAGGCCCAAATCAGTGAAAAAAGTCATTAAAAATCATCTTTTTGAGCCGAATAAGCATAATGGGGCAGTTGCAAGGGTCTGAAATTTTGTGTTTTTTATGAAGAAAATGGAAGTACTTGATAAGCTGAGAACAAAGATGTCTTTGGTTTCTAATTAAGTCCCATTGTTCCGGAGATGAGATTTTGGCCCAAACTACATTGTTTTAAATGGGAATTCCGCGTAGTGACGTCACTACACACACAAATTTTTGCAACTTTACACGAGTGTATCTCCAAAACCAAGACACTTTGGATAAAACCAAAGGCACCATTGTTCTCAGCTTATAAAGTACTATCATTTTCTACATACAAAACACAACGTTTCAGACCCTTGCAACTGCCCCATTAAAAACTTTCCAGAAGCATTACTAACTTTAAATTAACTACTGTTAATAAAGTTCTCTGTGATTAAGGGTGACCTTCATACTTTTTTGCCTTCTACCATGCTTGTGAATTATTTAATAATAGGAATGGGATTGAAGCTGGTACATAATTTAATTCCAATACTGATTTTAATTTCAGAGCTGAACTCTTTACCATTTCTTATGGTACCTCTCTGAGATACCTACTGACTTGTACTATAGCCCCCTTGAAGGGTGGCTCCTGTGTAAATTTAAAAAAAATAAATTAAAATTGTTATGGAAAGTTTATAAATCTAAGGTCCATTTATATCTGGTCCTGCCAGATACTTTTGGCCCCCTCCAATGGTCCATTGTTTGGAAACCCCTTTATACAGAATACCCAATCACAATCAGAACTGTGCGTTTTGAATTTGTTTACATCAGAGACCTGCAGGTTGCGTCGCCACCTTTTATAAATTTAAAATCAACTATTCACCGCTTGATAAAAAAAAATACACTAAAAGTTTTCCTTGTAATCTTCTTTAAAAGTTCAAAGGGTAAAAATAGTAAATTACGAACGTTTAATAGCAAATTTTTTTGTTGTTTCAGCAATGCGCACTTCACAGGATAGCCGAATTCAAGATGGCGGGATGATCGGGATATAAGGTTCCCAAACATTGGGTTTCCCGCTTTGGCGCCAGCGGCCAGACCATATGTATATGGACCTTGGGTGCATCTGTCTTGGCACCTTCCTAAATTAAATTTTTATTTGAAATTTGAAACTCAAAAATTTTGGAAGTTGAATCAGCTTTGTTTTTTGAGCCACACATACAGTCTATCAGGAGCTTCCAGTTTTCTCCTGAACATATAAATAACGGCTCTAATTCTCATATTTTGGCAACTCAAACAAAAACTTGGTTAAAAGTGATCAAATCGTTGAGACTCTAAAAATTGAGTTTCCAAATGGATTCAGATACACGACATCTTTCAACTAAAGAAATTTCAAGTGCGGTCATGAAATCTGAGAGTGTCATTTAGAAACTCAACAAAAAAACTTCCTTGAGATGGCCTTACCTTAATTATTCCTTGAGATTTTCCCATTTTATCGATGTAGGTATAAGGAATGAGGCAGGGCGCAGACAGGAACGACAAATAAAACGTTTGGGAGCCAATTTTCCAAGGTAGCTCCAAACCGCTTCATTCGTGGGAAGAGGTGTTACTCCCATGAAATGATTTTGATTATATTCTTAAGAGGAATTGGTGCAGGTGAAGTCGAAAAAATTTGACAGATTTGTTGAATTTCATATTATTTTATTTCATGTAATTTGCAGACAAAATTATTGAGTTTTGATGAGAAATCTGCTATGAAATATCATGAAATTGCACAGCAAAGGGATAAAATCAGGGAAATAGTTCCGTCTCAACTTACATATCGGAATTCTTCACCGTCCTAACAGAAACCGAAGACGGAACAGAAGAGAATGGTAATTGGCTCCTCATTGATTTCTGCATGGAGCAATGCTTTCCTCACCATTTCTGTCCGAAGACTATGAGGAAGAAAGATCAAAGAGCAAACTGCTTCAGAATAAGAAACAAAATACTTAGCAAAATTCACTAACAAAATAGCAAAAACAAAAGGCTTATTATTTTACAAAACAATTTAAAAGATTAAGAAGAAGTAAAGTCCTCAACTTTCGAAGATTATATGTACAATAAATGACAAAGAAAGGTAAAAAAAACAAAAAAGTAAAATATACACGACTCTTTCTAAAAAGGGAAACAGAAAAATGTAGATCCTGCTACTGAAAGAACAATGGGGCTCTTGCTGACAACTTCTATACACGATTGGATAGATTATTCTTGCTTTAAAACCAGCAAAAATGACCTAGAGTACACTAAAAACTTACGGAATTCACTCATAAACTCACAAAATTACTTTGAAGTTAATTTGGCTGAGCTACACAGGTACAGTCAACGAATTACAGAACGTCAGTTGGCCTTATACATTTTGGTTCAGGTAGGCAAACTTCAATACATAACTCAATGCATTCAAGCATTGTAGGTGGCCTACCTCAGTCAAATTCAAGGAGCCGACTGACATTATTTACTTCACCGACTGTACTATGAAAGATTCCTATCTAATTTGATACTTTCTTCAGTGTATTTCTGACAAGAGAGAGAGAGACAAATCAGATGAGAATCTTCTGAGATACCCGCATAGCTCCGCCATCTTTGCTCTTAAATGGCAGAGCTACCATAGGCGAACCGTGACCAAAAAAAGTGGGGGGCTAAAGTTATGACCTTTTTTTTTTTTGCTTCCCCCTAGCCCCTGATACGGTCTGCCTATGGGAGCTACGAGGGTGACATGGGAAATTCTTGTCTAGTTTGCCTCTCAGTCTACTAAGGCATACCGAGGACAGCCTCCCTTAAATTAGATAGGAATTGAGGCATTTTTCGGTAAATGGGCGTATGGCGAAAAAACGACTTTCGAGAAAAACGCGTTTGAAAGTTTAAAACGTTATAACTTAGAGACTACTGCAGATTTTTCAAAATTTGAAAGACTGACTTGTAGAACAAACATTCAAGAATAACTCTACTTAATTTCAAGTTTTTAGAGTGAAAATTAGTTGAGCAGTGAAAGTTCAAAGTTGAAGCGTTATACGCCCTTTTACCGAAAAACTTTTTTTTTCTCTCCCAGCCTATCTGACAAGTATTGTTTCGGTTAGATTTGGGTCACAAACTTGAAGAAAAGGAAATTGTAAGAAGGAGGGATGGTATTAAGGCCCTTTTGGGCTCATTTTTGGCCGAAAAGGAGGGTTTTATTGTTGTCATCGGAGACGGAGCCAAAAACGCAAAAAACCCACACACTGACATATCCACACACACACTGACATATCCACTGAGCTCTTATCAATATCAGATACATATGCGATGTAAGTACAGATATCGCGAGCGCGAGCCGCTGCGAGTACCGCTCGTAAGAGGCACTGTAGCCCATAAGTTTCTGAATTCAGCCGAGGTGGGTCCATTCGAACGATTGATTCGTGGTTATTTTCCGTTCAACATATGAATAACTTTATATCACCTATTAGGTCACATCGTCAGGATTTCAAAAACGAGTTCTCCAAAAAAAGGGCGTAAATCGCCATACGCCCATTTACCGAAAAATGCCTCAATTTCTCAAGGTATCTGCATAGCTCCACCATTAAACCTTAAACTTTATAATCATTTTGTGAGTATATGAGTGAATTTTCAGATTTTTTACTACCTAACCTCATCATAGTTTTCAATGGATTTTACTCGGGAATTAACCCAAGGACCAGTGAATTAGTTTTAAAAAGGTTGCTTGGCAACCGAGCATATGCGATTATTCTACGCAAGTGGCGCTCCTAGCAGAGAAACCACAGAAGTTAAGAGTACGTAAAGAGAGTGACGCTATCTATCAGAAGCAGCCGCAAGCTCTTAAATATGTCATTTTGTTGCTGAGTAACCGGGAAATTGGCATTCCGTATTTCTTCAAAGAGAGGACGTGACAATGATGGCATAACATTTGGATGGGATAACTATTCAATCTTTTATGGGAAAAGTTAGCAAGAGCCCCATTGTATTCAAGCAAAGTAGGTATTGGTTGAAGAGTTATAAAAATAAAATAAAAGTCATAAGATCGATACGATCAAATTATGTTTTTCTCTTTTTTGATGGAGGTTGCGACGAAGGTTCGTTTTCTTTATTTTGCGATTGAACTCGGCTTCTGTTAGCTTGAGATGGACCAGCAGCTTCAGAGATGTCGTCATCCTGAAAAACAAAGAGGAAAACAAGCTGTCGTTATTCCCACTACGACAGGAACGTACACTGCATAGCAGCAGGCTGATTATGAATGATCGCATCGTAATACCATTGAGTACGTGTTATTCTTATGGGTGATGAAATTCTAATAGAAACCCTTCCTTCTCTTTGGAAATTCACTGATGACTCTGAGCTATCACGCAATTATTGTAGAGATTGGAGGGTTTCCATTCGAATGGAACCTATTGTGATGACACCACCCAAAAGAATAACACGTACTCAATGGCATTAGGATACGATCGTTCATAATCAGCCTGCACACTGTCAATCGATGTTCATTTTCCCAATGATGTTTTGAAACAGCCGAATTCTCCGTTTCTATAATCTTCACATTCCTTTTGTGTTCTGAATCTCTAAATTTCATTTTTCCTTTCATTTCACCGATTAGATTTGATCACAATCAAGACTAGATACTTTGTAAATACCACTACACTCATCTTCTTTCATTTTATCTTTTATTTTACCGTGGAATTTCCATTTTAGATTGTATTACAATTTTTATTGATCTTTTGTACTTTATTTATTTTATTGATTGATTTTAGACCGTGCAAAAAATTAATGAACAAGAATTCTCACCACAGCAAGCTTAACCTTTAAAGCCAATGAGATATCTAGCAAGGCTGCCATTTTGCATGTGGGCCAACAAACGAGACACCTAACTCCGAAAAACTGGAAAAAGCTGGAGAAAATGTTGAAAAAACAAGTCAAAAACAGGCTTAAGCGGTGCCTACTAACACCTCAGAAAATGTCGTTTTTTTTCTGTTTTTCCGTTTAAGAAATATTTTGACTTTTATTAAGGGTGTAACAAACAGGATACCTGAGTTTCCCAGAAGTACCGTTTGTTACACCCTTAAAGTCAAAATATTTCTTAAATGGAAAAACAGAAAAACACTAAATTTTCTGAGGTGTTAGTAAGCACCGCTTGGCACAACTTAAGCCTGTTTTTGGCTTGTTTTTTCAACATTTTCACCAGCTTTTTACAGTTTTCAGGAGTCAGGTGTCCCTTTCATTACGAGCGTTTTGGCCCATATATGTAATTTTACAAATTTTCCCGTTCAACTCAATGTAAAATTTTAGAATTTCCTGCAAATTCAGTAACACTAATACTTATCTAGTGATTGAAAAAAAGTCTCGACAAAAAAAAAATAAATTCCCAGAGATGAAAAATGTCAGTAATGAGATAGGAATGAGTTTGTAGACGCTTAAAATATGGGAAAATGCAGAGCTAACACTTCACGAACACTGACCTGGTTTTCTTCATTTTGCTTATTTAGAACTTCTTGAAGTTTCTTGACATTCAGCCGGAAATCCCTTGTAACTGTAAGCTTTAGATTGTTTATTAGGGCAGCATCCTGAAAGCGGACAAAACAAAAGAACAAATTCATAAACTATTCGTTATAATATATCTCTTGGACTCGGAAAATTGTAAAGATCTATATGAATATGATCTCTAAGAAAATATGTCTGCACTGGCCGCACCGTAATTTCAGAGGTGCGCAACTTTAAGCGCGTATAATTTTTGAAGAAATCATTTCCTCGGATTGCGGTTTGCGCCATTCGAAAGAACATAACTTTGACTTTCATATCCTTAGTCTTCTATTCACCTACGTGTGTTTCGCATATATTTTAGACTCAAAAAACCAAATTTTTACTGCCAAAAAAATTGAAAAAATTGACTTGACATTTTTTTAATTGGATTTTCATACACATCAATCAAAAGCTCTTTTAAAGAGGAATCTTTTGGCGTAAAGTACAAGTCAAAATAATAATTTTGGCGAAATTTATGGGATTTTGAGCCCCCCAACCCCCTTTTCCAGTTGACCAAAATTAAAAAACTAGACATTTTTGAACGCGCCTTGACGAGCTCTATCGACTCTGAAATTATGAAATTTTTTTGACAATAGCCCATTCCTTATGAGAGCAGGATCAACCTCTTTATAAGTCCCGAATACTGGGACTTGCAGGGCGCAAATACTACCCCGTTTTACTTGAGGTGGAAACAAGGCACTTTGTCAAATTTTCTTCGAGAAAAAGCTGCAAAAGTATCAAACGAGAGATTAGAAAAAATGCCAGTAAATTAAAATATTTGGCAGCAAATTAAAATGCTTGACAGTAAATTAAAATACTTAACAGTAAATTAAAATATTTGGCAGTAAATTAAAATGCTTGGCGACAAATTAAGATACTTGACAGTATATTAAAATACTTGGCGGTAAATTAAAGCAGAACACAACAAGCAGATTAAACAAGAGTAACAAATTCATACAAACCTTGCATTTATTACTAAGCTGAGTTACACATTTTTGGAAAGTTTCAAGCTCTGCTACGAGACGTGGTATGAAAATAGTTTGCTTGCGGGCAAAGTGCCTCATTTTTGCATTTCCAGTAGTTTGCTCCTGGAAAAATAAGAGCACAAAAGAATAAAACTGAAGTCTAAAAATATTGAGTCTAAGGGTCATCATGCACCCTTCAAATGACTGAAGTCTATGGAAAAATCCTGAGCTTTTAACAAATTAAATAAACCTTCAATGAAACTTTAACACATTTAGAAACTGTAGAACAAAATTTACTTCGCACCTACAGGAACAACCTTCCAGGACACTTATCGGCAAGTCAGCGACAGACCGGTTGAGTGATAAAGACATAATCAAAATTGGATCCTAACAAATCTAGCTCACTCTCGTGCATTTCCGTGCATTTTCATTCGCATGCAGTTAATCTCCGTAACAATGCATCAGTGTCTAGTCTTGAGTCTCTAAAAGAGGCACACTTTTACGAGCAATAAGGACAAACAGAAAAATTTGAGTTCAATCAGCATTACCTCAATGTGCAAAAGCAGATCAGCGATTTGAGATGATAATGATGATCCGGCAAGTTTTACCAGCTTTTCAAACCTAGAAGAAACAGAAAAAGACAAAGGATAAATCAACAGCTACGAGCATCGATAAATCATCAAAACTTGTTAACATTCAATTCAGACATTAGACACAGTTCCATAGGCAAACCCATTATTTTTGAGCAAACAGTGAAGAAAAACAATCAGTTTTTCTTCTTATGATGTCGTGAGCCAGTAGACAATTTTAGTCATGACTTGGTGATGATTTCATAAGTGATGAGGATTCCAAACAAAGACAAACTGACTCTCATGCTCTAACGTAACTCCCGTGTACTACTATGTCCCTCTCATCTCAAAAATCGTACATAGAGACATGTTTTGTTACATTTGTTAGCAGAAATGAATTCTTTGAGGTATTTTAATGCAATTTGGATTATGATATGTCATTAAACAAGGCCCTGTATTCGAATTTTGAAACTAGAAAGAGATGGGTATACAATGTGGGACTTATTTTTGCCTAGGCTACCAAAAGTAAACGCTTGATCCAACACCCCCCGACCACATACTCGTTTGAAAGCCCACAAAAAAAGAGGAGGATTAATGGAGATAAGAAATCGTTGTCTGCTGATGCATTCGAATGGTAGTCCGCCAAAGATTGAATTCTCTCAAAATTTGAATGCGGGACTTATTTTTGCCTAGGCCACCAAAAGTAAACGCTTGATCCAACATCCCCCGACCACATACTCGTTTGAAAGCCCACAAAAAAAGAGGAAGATTGATGGAGATAATAATTCGTTGTCTGCTGATGCATTTGAATGGTAGTCCTCCAAAGATTGAATTCTCTCGAAATTTGAATGCGGGACTTATTTTTGCCTAGGCCACCAAAAGTAAACGCTTGATCCAACACCCCCCGACCACAAACTCGTTTGAAAGCCCACAAAAAAAGAGGAAGATTGATGGAGATAATAATTCGTTGTCTGCTGATGCATTTGAATGGTAGTCCTCCAAAGATTGAATTCTCTCGAAATTTGAATGCGGGACTTATTTTTGCCTAGGCCACCAAAAGTAAACGCTTGATCCAACACCCCCCGACCACAAACTCGTTTGAAAGCCCACAAAAAAAGAGGAAGATTGATGGAGATAATAATTCGTTGTCTGCTAATGTATTCAAATGGTAGTCCGCCAAAGATTGAATTCTCTCGAAATTTGGATGGAAATCTCTTACGGACATTTTCACACAGACACGGTGTGTTTGCCTCACTTTTTTTGATCTTTCAATTTTTAAAAAAAAATTGTTACAAATTCACTTCAAATTGGTTATAAACAAAAGTGCAAGTGTTTTAGAGTGACTGTCTGGACAGAGAAATCGATATGACTGTTTCTTCTGGAAAAATTTGCACGATTAAGAAACTGGTACATGACAGAAAAAAGCAAAATTTTCTCACCTGGATAATTGCATTAGAATTCTTTGTCCAGATAGCCAATCTGAAACCTTGCACTTTCATTTAAAACCAATTTCCTCTGGATTAATTACAATTTTTAATTTAAGGCTTAAAAAAAGTGAGGCAAACAAACCAGATTCAGATCGTCCATGCTATCACACTTTGAGATGGGACTTTTAACATGTACGGCCCTCCATCGCTATAGCTTGTTGGTTGGAACGATTAAATACGACATAATAGTCAATAGAAACAAAATGGTACTTTACAGCTTCACATTTAGTAACACTCGAAGTATGATCATGGGACTTACTTTGCATGCCTATGAAATAGATTATTGGACGACGATCGTGAGATGAAATGTTTCGTCAGACTTGAGATGACCGTGTAAAAGCGGGAGAGCATTTTGACCAGTGATTCAGAGCAAGGTCCAGCCGGAACAAGAATCGTGGAGAGGGAGTGAGCGACAACCCCGACCTGCACCAGTTGCTGACAAACTTCTTTTTCGAGTATTTTTAAAACATCTTCTCCTGAAATTCATGAAAATACAGGAGGGTACACATGAATACGCAAGTATATGGATAAACAATCACAAATTAATAATTATCAATTTTGCGGAAGAAACTAGAAGCAGAATTTGCAGGATTGAAATTAAGTTTGTTAGATGCAGAGTTTAATTAAAAGCAAATATTTCATTTAACGTAGAGCTGTCGCAAAAATTTTGTGGTCAGTTTAATTTATTGTATTTTATTTTATTTTATTTTTTTTCTTTGGTTTTTTTTTTCCTTAAACCCCTTTAAAACTGACTGACCCCTTTAAAATTGAAATCAAAATAGATCCAAGATGGCTTGGCATTAAAAATAAATAATAACAGACATAAACTAAATACTAAGAGAGACAGATTTACAAAAAAGAAGAATAATTAAAATAAAAATCCATTTATCAATACCAATTATTCAATACCATTATTTAAGTTTTACAGTTGTACTAGTAAAATTTTGAAAAGAAAAAAAAAAAAAAATCAAATTAGAAAAAGTTAAGGCTTTGAACTGTGTACACATCAAATAAAGAACTCAAAAAAACAAGTCTAGCTTTAGACCACAAAAAAGTACTCTATAATGTACGTATTACAGATTGGAATCCTGAACATCTCAGGGAGAGTTAAAAGGTTGTATTTTGATTAAGAACCAGCTCCTGTCAAGTCTCTATTTCAGGCAATTCTTCAGCGTTTAGTGCCAGTTACCAGAGCGCTACGGTTCAATGAATGTCAAATTACAGGCCGAAAATAATTTATATTTGAGAAAACGGAGTGTCAGTTACTAGATAAGCGTCTAAAGAACGCCCCTGCAAAATATCTGGTCGACATTTTCAAAAATAAGGCTGAAAGTACCAAGAAATGAAATATCGCATTTCCATACAAGAATCAATTTGCGATATTCCACTTTTTGGTACTTTCAGCCTAATTTTTGAAGTTATCGACAAGATATTTTGCAAGGGGACGTTCTTCGGATAATTATCTAGTAACTGATACTCTGTTTTCTCAAATATAAATTACTTTCAGCCTGTAATTTGACATTAATTGAACGGTAGCGCTCCGGTGGCAGAAATCAGCATTGAACGCTGAAGAATCACTTTAAGGTGATTCCAGGCGAAACTTTTCCAGATTTCAATCCGATGGATAGCGCCACTAGTCGCTTTTCGGAAAAGACGTGTTTTTGGCGTTTTAAACTGAAACCATAGATAAAACGCAGGATCCAACAACATCAGCACCTGCAAATTTTTTTATAGATTTTAGATTTTTTTTTTTTTTATAGCCCAAAATGAGCAAAATTGGTTAAGAATTAAAGCCATAAATTATGAAATTCGTTTCGCCATAAGCTTAGTGAGTGAGAGTGAGCGCGAGCGTTAATAGGTCTATCTGCCTCACTCGCACTCATTGAGGCTTATGGGAATTTTCGTACTTCATAATTTCCGACTTTACTTTTGAATTTTTCAGCTTGAAACTTTCAGGGTATCTTCCTGAAGTGTGCTCGCAAGTGCTGACGTTCCTCAAATTTGTGTTTTTAGCGTGCATTCGTCAATTTTAGCCGAAAACTGTCGACTTTCAGAGCAGCGCGACGTGTTGTCCACAGTTGGAGCTAATCGACCCTGGAATCACCTTAAGTAAGAAAACTTTTCAGCACGGATATATAATACACGGCCACAAAGACCTGAATGGAAACTTACTTGACTGCGATTCAACAGTGGATATCGTGGCATTCGAATGCGGAAGGAGCGATAGATGAGCTTTCAAAAGAGCAATTACTCCATCGACACAATCTATTCTATTTACAAGAGTCTGGCAAAGGAGAGGCAAAACAAGATGGATATTTGCCAACGACATCATTTTCAGTTCATTCCTGGTTCCTTCTACTTCCAACTGATAAAAAAAATTCAAAAAATTAGCCTATTTATAAAGCTTTATTTTTAAAATAGACCTGTTTAGTGCGACATCCTAAAAAAAATTGGATCCAAACAAGTGCTCCCGCTCACTTGCTCTAGTGGGTTTCCCCATAAGAAACAGGATCCAAATTTTCAGATGCAAATTCGTGCCAATGAACAAAAACTTCTCTCAGATTTTATTACATCATTGCATTCTACGTACCTTGAAGTGTAATCACGTTTCAACAACGTTTTTGAAACATCACGCATTAATTTACAATCACAGTTATATCGAAGAAAGTCCTATCGCCTTATCGTCCTTATCGCACTCACAGTTTCTGATGGGCTCATCGGTACTATCATACCACATGTTATATGTACCTTGAGCAAGCTTTGATACAAGGAGAGGCTGGGACAATTGAGTGTTGTGGCAGTGACGCCCATGAGAGACCATGAGTAAGACAAGGAAAAACATAGGACAACTTTCAATATGAGAGTGATTGTAAATTCACTGGTGGTTTTCATGAATGGGTCTGTTGCATACTTTTGCTGCAACAATATAGAACCTTGATTCTTACGTGAAATTCGGCGAAAATAATGATGCGCAAATTAAAAACGTTCAAAATCCACTCATTAACTCAGGAAATCACTTCAATTTCAAACAGCTCGCGCTACATTAGACACTATTTGCACCAGTATACTTCTACATAGACAGAGCCACCGTGCATAAGTAAACAACATCGTAACTACAAAATGATGGAATTTTCCTCTAAATACATGAACAATTGGCTGCATTTGCTGTCTGGTTTTTTCGGTTTATCAATGATTACAAGATAATATAAGAAATGTACGCATCTAAATGAAACATTCCAATGTTTGTAAGTTCTGTTGATGTTTACGTAAACGATATGGTTCCATCTATGTAGTTATAAGTCGGTGATATAGTGTCTAGTGTAGCGCGGGTTGTTTGAAATGGAAGGTATTTTCTGAATTAATGAGTGGATTTTGAAAGTTTTTACAGTGCGCATCGTTCTTTCCGCCGAATTTTACGTTAGAAACAATGAGTTATATTGATGTAGCAAAAGTACGAAACAGACGCATTGTGTCGGAGCGAATAGATACTTTAAGGTACAAGGCATCTAATGGTGCAGTAAAATTTGAGAAAACTGGATGTTTACTAGCATGAATTTGCATTCGAAAATTTGGATCTGATTTCTTATGGGTAAATCCACGGGAGTGAGCAAGATAGAGCATTTGTTTGGATTCAATTTTGATCCTGAGCATCATCACTAAACATGTCTCTTTCAAGAATCCTCAAAACAAGAGTCGCTGAGCAAATTTCATCAAGTAACCAGGATACAAAATATCGTGAGAGGGTTTCCCAAATCTTTGGTTAATGAAATTTTAGTTCTCCTGTCAAGTGAAAAGTAGGTGGGACTAGGCAGAACTGAAAATTCTATAAGTGAATATTCAGTACGTGACAAAATGTGACGAGGAACCGCCCAGTTCCAATTTTCATGAAAGTACTCTGGAGGTAGGTTGTCAGAAAAGTGTCAGGAACCTGAGGGAACCTTTTGAAATTACTTGCGAGTAAGACTCGTCTACGCATATTTGTCCCCAAAGACTGAGAACGAGTCAGACTCGTCTATAAATATCAATGGGTTGAAGAGTAAAATGTAAGCTAAAATCTAATCATGTTTGAAATAACACAAAAATAAAAGATAAAAAATCTACGTAAAACTTTGCGATGTGAATTAATTGTTGCTGTCAAAGGTGTCAAAGGTACTTACATCATTGATCGTTCCAAATAGAGAGCTGAGTTGCACAGCGACATTATCGAAGAGAAGCGTATCAGTCTTGCACTTACTGTAAAGTCGCAGTAGTATGTGAACAAATTGTTTTGAATCAGCTGCGTTGCTCAGAGTACTATTCTCAGCAAACTGGGACACCCATTCAAGCGCCTGCTTTCAATAATAATTTATAGAATGATTCAGATTTTACAATAATTTTTCATACATATTTAATAAAAATGTTGAAATCCAACCTCTTTGGGAAGCAATTTTTGGCTGAATTGAAAAAAACCAAAACCTGTCTCTTTCACCCATTCACTGAAACTGACGAGACAGGTTCATTCTGACTGGGAAGAAATTCAAAACACCTATTGCTCCATAAACAGAGACTCATTTTGGCACATTTTGCTGCAAAGTTTGGTTACTTGCACCACTTTTAATCGGAGATAAGATTTTTTGAAAATTGGGCTTGCTCAAACTTTGACCGCTGGCTATGCAGTGTCAAATGAATTGATGGACACACAGTTTGCACCAAAGTTCTTCAGTTTTAGGGTACTTTTAGATGAAAAATATAAAAAAAGGGGTTGCTTCAAGAGAAATGCTATTTTTGAGGAGCTACCCCCCCCCCCCTCCACCCTGGGAAACTGGAGTAACGAGACCTCCCCAAAAAGGCGTCCTCTAAATAAGAGCAAAAACTTGCATTTTAGAGGTTTTCAAAATTCTAAACCGTTCTCAAGTTATTCGGAGCAGCTCTTTTTTTTTTTTTTTTAAACACCCTGTATTTAAAATTAATGAAGATTAAAATGAAACTGACCGAATCAGAATCAGGGTGAGAGGCAATAAAATGATTTGTCAAGACTGAAAGTGCAGCGACAGTTGTCTGTTCCAATCTTTTGATTTCCGGCCCGTCTTCATCTCCTTCGTGTTCTGTGACAATGTATCGGAAGATCTGCTTGTATGACTTGAGAATCATGACCAGCTGAGCATTATAATTGTTCTCTTCAGGAGCGGAAACTGCAACTGAATAAGCAGAACAGGATTGGTTTCTAATCATTTCTTTCTCTTCAAAAGTAAGCAGGAAGCACTCGGTGGTGAGCTTTTCATTCAGTATTTCCGCCATGTTTTGGTAATTGGATGGAAAGACAAAAGGAAAAAACGCTAGCAAAACTTAAATATAAGGTACGTATTTGGTAAAAAATAGAGCCTATGTGGACAAACGATATTCTATACATAAATGGGGGAGCAAGGCAGAATCGAATAAAGACGTAGTCGAAAGGTTTCAAAGTAAAACTCTCAGGATGATTGTTAATGGTCCACGGTATGTTTATAATCCGAACATACAAGAAGGCCTACAAGTTAAAATAATCAGAGAAAAAATTTGTAAATTCAGCAAAAAATATGAAAATAAGATAGAAAAACACCCAAATTTACAAGCCAAGAGTTTATTAGATGATAATAGTGAAACCAGACGGCTCAAAAGGCTCTTTCAATCCGAAACTTACCAGCCTCTGACAGGAACTGGGAAAAAATGTTCATGTGGTTTGTGGTAATGATAGTGAAGATCTCTGACCAGCAGTCCAGGCAAATGGCTGCACTTGTCACATCGCTGGCCTCGATTAAATCATCCCAAGATGAGAGGCAGTATTTAAAAATAAGTCTGAAAAGAATTTGAAAAAATCTTTTAAAATTAACTTAAGTTCAGTGAATCAATTATGATTCCAGGCAAAAAAGTGGAGTCTAGAAGAAACCAAAGTATGTAACAAAAATTGAAAAAGTGTACACACTTACAAACAGACATATCATACACGGGAATGAAAATATTGAACATACAAATCAGTATGTGTTAATAGTAGGTGAATGTAAACAAAAGTGGACGTTTACGGATAGTTCCGGAACCTAAAAAAGACCTCGCTCATTGAGACTACGTGCAGAACTACGTTAGGGTATGACATTAAATTCAGTGTCAGGAAATTAAAAGAAATTGTGAGAAGTTACTTACTTTGCTAACTCGCAAAATTGTTTGAAATACGTTCTCGATTTGCTTTCACTTTTCATTCTTTGAATGGCATCTAAAGTACTTTGCATAGCGTACGTGTGCAGCAGTTTTTTTGACCTTAGTGCATCAAGAATTCCTTGATATTCTTCAGCCGTGTTCTTCCTGAAAATACAGTTAACAAACCAAACAAGCAACATGAGACGTGTTAAATTTTAAAATAAACCCGTTTAATGCAACGCCACAAAAAAATTTGATTCAAAACGAATCCTTCATCTCCCTCACATTCATAGGTTTTCCCATACAAAACAGGATCCAAATTTTCGAAAGCAAATTTGTGCTAGTAAACAACAAGTTCTCTCAGAATTTATTACACCATTGGATTCCATATACCTTAGAGTGTAATCTTGTTTCAACAAAATTTCTGAAACATCACACATTAATATACACTTGGGATTTTTAAAACAGTGCGATGTGGTGCCTTTGGTTGGTACTAAACCTTACCGGTCCACGGCCGTTTTACCCGGCCGCCGTAGCGGGTACCTTTTGCCGATTTTCGGCCTTTTTTGGGAAATCTCAAAAACAGTGAAAATATGCGAAGGAAGACAAGGTTAAGCCAGCTGTCACCGTTGCCGACTGCGAGACTAACTAGTCTCCTAAGACTAGTTCCTTAAGTGTTCACCAGAGCCCGCCACACGTTGGACGAGTCGAATATATCCGACATCGGACTGCGACAAGTTTAAACTTTCATGACAAATATATCCGACATTGGACCCAAACGGATTTTTCATTTTGTCGGATACATCCGACATTGGACCAGAAAGGGCTAATTGACCCTGGAATCACCTCAAAGTTTATAGCTGAATTTATCACAAAAATAAACTCATTATCCAAAAATGGGGCAGTTGCACACTTTTGCTATAAGCGGTTTCATAGTCGATTCTGGTGTAGAAACCTCCAAAAATAACAATGGCAGCACTGAAACCTTCCGAAATCCACTCTTACACTCAATAAACGCTTTTATTTGCGAGAGTGTAATGGTGGCATACGGCAGTAATAATGGGAGATTCCTATCTAAATGTCGTCACTCTCTCTATGCTGACAAGGATGATTCACAGAGTAATTAGTCATCAGAGTAGTAATCCACATCTGATGAATGGTACCGTCACACACCATGACACCAGGTGACACCGGTGTGAAATGAAAGTTGTCTCTTATTGGTCACTTCTTGATGAAGTTACAATTGTTAGGTGGGAATCTCCCATTATTGCTGCCCTAAGCCACCATTACACTTGCGCAAATAAAAGCGTACATGGAGTTTAGGAATGGATTTCGGAAGTTTTTAGTGCTGCCATCATTATTTTTGGAGGTTATTAGTTATTACACCAGAATCGACTATTAAATCGCTGACAGCAAAAGTTTGCAACAGCCCCATTGAGTGCATTATGTATAGTCAGCGAATTAAATAATGTCAGTCGCACCTTGGATTTGACTCAGGTAGGCCACCTGCAATGCTTGCATGCATTGAGATATGTATTGTCAGTTGCCTACCTTAACCAAAATCTAAGGAGTCGACTGACATGCTTTAATTCGACGACTGTGCATAACTCTGGTGGGTTACAAAGGGTTGCACTTACTTATATAATAGACCTAATAACTTTGTGCATGTATTCAAAGTCAAAATGGAGGGTGGACACTTGAAAGGTTTGATCTTGATATCAGCGCCTGTTTCTTTGTCTTTCTTTTTTCGTCCACCTTTTTCGCCATCTTTTTTCTTCCCGCCCGGCTTGTTGGCTTTCTGCAGAAAATGATAGTAATTCAGAGAAAATACTAAAATAGATAAGAAGATAGATAGATGGATAGGATAATAAATCATTAGAAAAAAAAGGTTTTCAGAATAGCCCTAACCCAGCCGTTCTGTCCTGCACCCTGATTCCTGTCTTTCAAGACAGAATGTCCTATGCTCTTTTGTGATCATAATTTTTCTTCAGTTTCAAATTCAATGTTCCTACCTTAACCCTTTCAGTGCTGCATTATCAAAAAGTAGTTTCACAAATCTCAAACGATTTTTACACCTTAACGACATAGTGTGTCCAGCTGTTATGAACGTAAAACTAGGTTTTTTCATCATAAGATACCTCTTTCTCACCCCTTCAGCAGAGTTTTCCATGTATTTAGACCCGCTGATTTCAAATTCGGCCTTAGTTTCAACTCAAAACTTATACTTTTCCCAGAATTTTGCATTTTTTGCTAAGAAGACGTATTATCGAATTTACATAAAATTTAGGTCAATTTAATGAAAATTGATAGCATTTTTGAAATCAGCGTCCCAAAATTGATAAGATGGGATGATATAGTGAAATTGTAGGCGTAAAATTATTCTAAAACACTAAAAATTAGTGAAATTAACACTGATGGATGGTGAATGTCACGGACACATTCTGTCGTTTTTGATGCTTACTTATCTCAGACCTCCACTTGTGAATCGAATGACTTTTTCTCATATAATTTCATGTGCATGTCAATTTTTTGAAATTTCATATAAGAATCCAAGGTAACAAATGTCCTCTATAAGGGACTATATAGCGAAAGGGTTAAAATCTCTGTACAGGTATTCTGATGTCTTGTTTGTTTTTAAAATTCTTCATGGTTGCCTCTCTTCTTTGGATCTGATCAGTCTTGTCCAAGGTAGAGAGGTTCAATTTTCCATTAGAGATCTTGCTCCCTGGGTCATTCTGGCTTCACAATCTACCGTTCACTTTTTTTCTGTGTTGATTAGATTGATGAAGTCCTGGGAGCTGATTCTGTTCTTTCGGTTGAGACAAGACGAAAGAGCGGGAATGGACAAATCCCATTGGTTTAAACGGCATCATGTGATAGATTTTGAGTCATTTGAGGCACGAGTCTGAAATGGATGATTCGAGCGACTTTAAAATTGTCACGTGACGCTGTTTAAACCGATGGGAATGATCGATCCCCGTTTGTCTCGACCAAAAAAGCAGAATCAGCCCCAAGGAATGCCTTGCCCTCCTCCATCCGCAGTTTTTATGTTTTTTCACATTTTAAGTTGAAAGCCAAATACCAAATTCTTGATTTTTAGTAACTGTTTTTATTCGGTTTTATGTTTAAATTGGTCATCTTTTCTGTTTCTTATTATTAGTATTACATTTAGGCAGTTTGCCCGTTTGTTGATAAAATAAATAAATAAATAGTAAATAAATAAACTTTGTTAAATTTGACTTACTTTCACATAATCTATGATGCGATTATATCCCTTGAGTAAATTATAAAGCATTGTGACGTGCTCTTCTGCTGGTTCATCTTTGAGACATCCGATCATGTAACTCATGAGGGCTTCGTACGAACCCAGTATCTGAACGACTTCCTCTTGACGTTTCAAACTATCTGGCATGATGTCTAACAAATCAGTGTTTTCATCCTAAACAAGAAAACAATAAAATGTACGCAAAGCTGTTACAGTCAAATTTCCTTGAGTGGTAAATAAAAATAAATTCTTTGGAATCTACTTAAGATGATCCCAGGGTTGATTAGTTTGAATCACGGCCACCACGTAGCACTACTCAAAACGTCAACATTTTATGGCTAAAATTGATAAATTTATGCAAAAAGTACAAATTTGAGGAACGTTGGCACCTACGAGCGTACTTCAGAAAGATACGCTGACAGTTTCAAGCTGAAACACTCAAAAATGAAACCGAGATTCGGAATTACAAAAATTCCCTTCAGCCTCGATGAGTGCAAATGAGGCAGATTGACAAAGTATCACTTGCACTGACTAAACTTATGGTGAAATGAATTACCCAACTTGTAACATACATACTCTAAGCACTCAGCTTCCCTCTGTAATCTTTGCTGTGGACCCACCTTTGAGGAGACCAAGCTATAAAACCAGTGAAGAAATCTGATGCTTCTACCGAGATATGAACCTAGGATCTACAGATTGGCAGTCAGGTGTCCTGACCACTAAGCCACTGAAGCTAACTAGGGTCACCGTTGTTTTAATCCTGTTGGTAAAACTTACCAGCAGAAAATGCTCAAGATCACAAGATATGAAGCGTGTGACCAAAGAATCCAGAATTTGAGAACATTTTTGAACACTTGATCCATCAGCATTCATGTGAGTAGTTTTTTTGGTGACTTGGACTAGAAGTAACAATAATTCACCAACCGGTTCCTTTAGAAAAACACACGGAAAAAATCACAAAAATAAAAACAGTAAATAAATTAAATTAAATTTAACAAATAAGGGTGGAAACTGTCAGGAACAATTTTTAAGGTGATTCCAGGCGAAACTTTTCCAGATTTCAATCCGATGGAGAACGCCACAAGTCGCTTTTCGGAAAAGTTGTGTTTTTGTCGTTTTAAACTGAAACCATAGGTAAAACACAAAATCCAACAACGTCAGCACCTGCAAATTTTTTTTATAGATTTTTTAAGCCCAAAATGAGCAAAATTGGTTAAGAATTATAGCCGTAAATTATGAAATTTGTTTCGCCATAAGCTTAGTGAGTGAGAGTGAGCACAAGTGATAATAGGTCTATCTGCCTCACTCACACTCATTGAGGCTTATGGGAATTTTTGTATTTCATAATTTCCGGCTTTATTTTGAATTTTTCAGCTTGAAACTTTCAGGGTATCTTCCTAAAGTATGCTGGCAGGTGCTGACGTTCCTCAAATTTGTGTTTTTGGCGTGAATTCTTCAATTTTAGCCAAAAACTGTTGACTTTTTGAGCAGCACAACATGGTGTCCACAGTTGGCACTAATCGACCCTGGAATCACCTTAACAGGAGAAATTAAGAAATTTTGATAGTTTGAAAAAAAAAAGTTGATTACGGTCGAGAGTAGATTTCTTTCCAAGGTTAAAAATATTCAAGCTTCTAAGAGAACAGCAAAGTGAAAATTTAAAAAATTGCTCGATAGGTTTAAAATACCCGACAAAGAGGCTCTTGCTAAATTTGGCTACATGCATACTTGATCATACTTGTTCCTACACGTGATTCAGAACTTGACTACATCTTGAGTGCCCTGACACCCCTAAGATTACCATGAAATAAAGATAAAAGTTGAACAATATACAGTGAGCGTTTGGCAATGGACTTGATTGTGAAAATACTCACCATTAGAGTAGCACTGGCACCATGAATGACTACAACTTTATTCAACTGAATTGGAAGCAAGATATTTTCATCAGGTTCAAAGAAGGAACTAAAATGATCCAGGAGTAGCTCAAGAACACTTTCACACAACTCCGGATTGTTTGCAATGGCCACGGATAGACCTAATGAACAGACAACAAGATAAAATAAACTGTAGGGAATACCCTCCAAATACTTTCTCACGCCAATTTAATCTGGAGGAGACCCCCAGACCCCCCTTGTATTTAAAAACTGTAGAACAAAATTGGCTTAGCACCGAAAAGAATATAATATATCTTCATGGACAAACAACGAAAAGTCAGCGACAGACCTGTTTAGTGATGACATAATAATCAAAATTGGATCCAAACAAAAGCTCTATCTCGCTCTCTCTCGAGGAGTAACCTATGTAAGAAATTAGAGCCACATTTTCGAATGCAAATTCATGCTAGTAAATAACCAGTTTCCACAAATTTCATTTGCACCATTAGATTCACCATACTTTAAAGTATCTTTTTACTCCGACAAAATTCATGAAAGATCACAAATGAATTTTAATTTACAATCTGAATTACATCAAAAGATGTCTTATGTTTTGCCCTTGTTGCAATCACGGTCTCTTATGTGCATATCACCACCATGACCCTCAATCATCCTAACCTCTCTTCACATCGAAGCTCGCTCGACTTGGCATAACACGTGGTGTGATGGTGCCGATTAGCCCATACCCTAGAGTTTTGTACCCATTAGAAACTGTAAGTGGGACAAGGAGAAAAAATAGGACTTTCTAGGATAAAACTGTGATTGTAAATTAAATGCATGATGGTTCAAAAATGTTTTTAAAGTGTAAAACCCTTTGAGGTATGTGGAATGCAGTGGTGTAATAAAATCTGAGAGAATTTGATGTTTACAAGCACGAATTTGCATTTGAAAATTTGGATCCTGTCTCTCAAGGGAAAGCCCACGAGAGCAAGTGAGATGGAGCATTTGTTTGGATCCAATTTTTTTTGTGACTTCGTAGTCGCTCAAAAGAGGTCTAAAAAATTCACTGGGAGCCTATAGCCATAAGATCTGTGAGGTGCGTCTTTATGTAAAAACGAAGAGCTGTGATAAATACACTGCAAAAAATTTTCTCACCTTGATACAGAGAAAGTTTCACAGCTGCTTGTTGAGAAAAGCATTTTCTCAGGACACCCAAAACTTCCAGACAAACAGCTTCAGAACTGCTACTTGACGCAGTGTGTTGCGTGTGAACATCTAAAAAGACCTAAAACAAAATTTTGTCTTGTTTCGAGAAATTGGACATTATCACTTTGGAGCAGACGCATTTTGAGTATCGGGTTCTCAGCGGTGCGTGCTACCAAACCGCATCAAAGCGCAACGGTGAGCGGTTGATTAGCAACAAGTCAAGATTCTGCGATTTGATGAGTTTTGGTAACACTCACCGCTACTTGTGAGAACCCGATACTCAGAATGCGTCTGCTCTAGGTATAAATGGATAGTCCTTAAAGTGACTGATTTTAGAAGATAGAAAAAAAAACTATTTCAGCCTATATCCTTCAGATCCTCTTAGTTTTAACTCGAGAGTACACTTGGAACGATTTTATGAAGATACGATGTAAAAAAAAAAAAAAAAAAAAAATTGAAAAACCCCCATCATCCATATACTCTATTGAAAGCTTATGATCTAAAACAACTTTATGACGTAATTGCACACCAATATTTACCATATTATTGGACTGGCAATTTTTCAAAGTTTGAGATAAAGCAAACTTTGTCCGACAGCCGTTCGAATACTATGATAGACTCCACGTGAAGTATCATCATTTGTTACAGTCTGTCAAACGAGTAAGTGGTTTGGTTGATACGATCGTGATTGTTCAACTAACTTCTGTGAACAAATTAGTTCCCACAAGTCAATGTGCTTCTTTAAACAAACAAGTGAAAATATATTTTACGGTACGTGGAATACATTGGTGCAATGAAATGTGAGAGCCATTATTGCTTAGTAGCGTGAATTAACTTTCGAAAATTTGGATCTAATTTTTTAAGGGTAACTTCATGAGAGTGAGCGGGATGGAACATTTCTTCAGATTTAATTACTAAGTAGAGTGAAAAGTTGAAAGGAACTGGGAAAGTCGGTTGAAACACCAAAATTTATGCAGAATAGAAAACACAAGTGATTTAACATTGTCACAGCTAAGAGATTGATGTAGCTGCAAAAATCCAACCACCCCTCCTCCCCAAAATCCTGCGGGAACAAATGTGGAATTCCAATATCTAAAACTTCAATTTCATCAAAATCCAAACGAGAAATCGATTGAAAATTGACCATTGCTATGAGAAATTATGCACATCAACGAAATTACCTCCCCCCCCCCCCACAAAAAAGAGGCTCTAAGCTGACAAAAACAACTCTGGAGCTAGAGTCGAGACCTCGTGCTCATTGCCAGAGCCGACTCTTGATCGGAGTCAACCAAAAGAACTCCACTCTGGAGCTGGAGCTCATAGTTGGAGCCAACTCCAAAACAAAGTCAAGGAAAGTAACTTCGCTCTGGAGCTGGTATCCTCAGCTAATGTTCGTGTCCGAAGTTGTCTTCGGATCGGAGCAAACAAAATAGTTCCACTCCAGACCCTCAGTCCTTCTCTTGGCCAAAGCTGACTGCAGCTTTGAGCCAAATAAAGATGCTCTGCTCTGGAGCCTGATCTCTGAGGCCTTGTTAATCGCTGGAGCTGACACTAGGCCCCTGTCAAAAACTGATCTTACCTGACTAAAAACACTGGGACCACTGTGCATACTGCCTTGACTTAGAGCGGAAAGACCTCTAATTTTTAGGTGCTTCAAAAGCTGCAAAAAGCCGATCACTGCAGTCTTCCTGGTCTCTACTTCTCTGCAAAAGACACAAACAAATACATTAATACATACACCACTGGCGCAACCAGGATCTTTTCCATCTCTCTCATTTCCCATTTGAATGTATGAGTAGGAAACGGACAGAAAGAGGGGGTTTTATCCCCTTGTCCATCCTTGTCTAACATACGTTTCTTAATGGAGAAAAGAGAGAGATGAAGAAACTCTCGGTGCGCTACTGACATACACTAATACCTTGTTAAAATGAACTTTCCATAAGTGAAAATATTTACCAGTACATTTAACCCTCCAATGGAAACATAGCAAACTTGTGCAGCAGGCTTATTTATTAATAGCTGGTCGATTCAGAAGTAAGTCCCTGCAAAAATGACGATGAGCTTGCTAAAAAAATCATGAAATCCACTCTCTAAACTCATAAAATGCTTTCAAACGCAAGATTGTAGTGGCGGTCATAGCCACCTGAATCTTATCTTGAATATCCTTCTCATCTTTAGAAAGCAGACCTGGGCTGAAATTCAACACAAAGATTATAATAAATTTATTTTCATCTAAGATTATACTAACTAAATTATTCTGAAAACAGGGTTCTTGCCAGGGGTGCAAAATGTTCCAAAACTTCGGAAGTTTCACGCGATCCATGACTTATTTCCTCACAAGATTTAAAAAAATTTCCTCACAAAACCTTGCAAGTGATGACTTTCTTTTTTGCTTTTCTTAACATTTCAACACCGTATGTTCACAAAATGACCGATATTTTCCCATTTTTTACACTATTTTCCTGAGAAATCCTTATTGCCATTATTCGAAAAAAGAAAAAAAAATTGGACAAATTTCCTCACTTTCACGCGATCCATGGATCGCTAGATCGAGCACATTTTGCACCCCTGGTTCTTGTAACCTGTTGCTACATGCAATTAAACAGTGAATTCTGGGGGTCTCCCCTGGGGTAATAGAGGGGGGTCTGGGGTCTCCCCCAGAGTAATAAAGGGGGGTCCCCCAGAATAGTTTTGATATGAGAAAGTGTTTGTAGGGTATTTCCTACAGTTTATTTAATGTGCTCATCATCATTTTTGCTGGTTTTTAATGCAAGAATAATCTATTCAAACAATCATACAAAAAAATAGCAAGGGCCCCATTTCCACATGGGCAAGAGAGCTAGTGCGGAGTCCCTAGTACATAATATCTCTGGATGGAAGAAGTGTTTACCGAGAGAATAAAGCTTTGCGGAGGACAAGGATGAGATAGTCCCTCAGTTTTGTAGATATCTGTATTAAAGGCACCAACGCAGTGACGATCCGTTGCGCCAAGACGCTGGGTAGCTGACTCAGAAATTCTAACATTGAATATAGTTCACTTTCATTTTCTACCATCAACATTGAACAAGAGTAACATAGGGAGGCCAGACATTCTGAAAAAAAGAAAGAGTAAGGATTAATATTTAAGGCACGATTTAATGGGCTACGGAGAGATAATAGATAGATTCGATAAGTTTTTTAATCAGTTGAACTATCCGCTAAAAGCTCGATAGCAGGGTGGAACTGGCTGAAGCCGCTGTTCCGCGGTCATTGCTGCAGATCCCTTTACAATGATACATTAGTTCAATTGTTCACGACAGAGTACAATGGAGCCTTTTTTTGGATCCAATTTTTGTTTTATGACTTCGCACTAGAGCTGGTTTCAGAAGTACAGGCGCGCGTAAACCATAATCTTTGGCGAATTTTCAACTATAATTCCTTCAAATTAAAACCGAACTTGTCTCTTGACTTTAATAATTTGCTTTTAAAGTGTTTCCTATTGAAAAGTGAAAACTCATAAATTCATTTTCATTCATTTCCATTGGGTAACATCAGAAATAATGTTGAAAAATTCCAAAGATTATCGGTCTAGGTGCGCCTTACACATCTGAAAATTCCTCTAAACAGGTCTCATGCAGGACCCAGAGATAGGATAAGAAATTATTTAAAAAAAAATGAGAATGCAGATAGTTAGGACTTACCAGTAAACTGAGTTAGCGAACTGCCAGTAATTATTCGCTCGCATAAAGTCCGTAGAGCAGAGCGAGCTATGTGAGGATGTGTTTTTACCAATGATACAAACACATGCCTACCTAATCTCCAAATTTTCTCGGTGATTTCTTCTCTGGCTTTAAAGGCACCAATGCTCAATAAAGTAACACTCAGATTCAACAGACCTTTGAGAACTTTGTTATGTTCACAAACACTAAAAATGAAAGGAAGAAAGAATCAAATTCATTTTATGATGGGTATCAACGATCAAGGCAAATATGGCAATGGCCACTAAGAGAACTTAAGTCCCTCTAAGTTTCAATTTTACTTACAAGAATAACAACAAAACGAAGATAAGTGAAAACTTTTCTTTAAGACGATTGACTCAGTTTTAGAGACGAGCGGGATATTTAAAATCCAAGAATCTGATTGGCTTATGAATACATAGACAAGTCAGCGCATCTACTATAGCAGGTGGCACGGAAGCAGAAGGGTAGGGACAGCCTGGCCTCACACTGACCGCCCCTGTAGTGGTAAAAAGCTGACTTTTCCACTTGCGCGGCAATTATCTCACTTAAAACGAGTCGGATCAAATAAATAACAGATACCAACAATCTTTCTAAGGGTTTTTTTTTTCTATCTGATTATTACAACAAGTAATTTTCAAATTTATGGTCTGTGACAAAAAATTTTTGCTGTCAAAAGTACAAAAGTACCTGAAAAATATAGTTAGAACTAATTACTGAATTTTTCAAGGTCATTTTACACGCACAAAAACTGAAAGGACAAATTTCCATGATGTCATTTGGTTCAAAACTGTACACACTACTAAATAAATAAGTAGTAGTAGTAATAGTAGTAGTAGTAAAGTCCAGCCACCCAAACACGTGGTTTGTTATGCTGATATTTCACAGCGAACAACTGAACTGCATAAAAAAAGAAGGGCTAGGAAAGACAATCAAAGTATTCTCAAAACAGAAAGGAAAGAGGAGAGTAACGGCGACCTGCCAGGGACTCTCAAGTTTGGGAAGGAAATACCTAGAGCACTCAAGGAGGTAAAAAGCTCTTGAAAAAATAAAACAATCCCAAAAGGCAATCAAAGACTCAAAAAATCAAAACTACTTACGGACTCTTAGTGAGACGTACAAGAACTGATTCCATGGTACTTTTAGACTTGATTACTGAAACCAACCAAGCTGAATCATTTTTCTTGCTTTCCTCAGTCACACAATAAGTTACAGCACTTTGTAACATTTCCATAACCTTTAAAGAAAATAAATTGGATGAATATACACCCGAGTGGCTTCAATAAGAGTAAGACAAGGACAAAACATAGGACATCTTTCGATATGAGTGCCATTGTAAATTCACTTGTGATCCTTCATGAATTATATCAGAGTGAGAAGAAACTTCACGGTACGTGGAATCTAATGGTGCAATAAAATTTGAGAAAACTGGTTGTTTAATAGCATGAATTTGCATTCGAAAATTTAGATCTGATTTCTTGTAGGTAAATCCATGAGAATGAGTGAGATTGAGCAACTTTTTGGATCCAATTTAGACTGTGACATCATCACTAAACAGATCTATACAAAATACAATTTGTAGGAATAATTAGGAAGAATTGAAAGGAAGAATCTGAAAATGATACCTGAGTTTCGTAAGCAGCGATGCAGGAGACAGAAAGAAGAATTGAAAGGATGAAAGGATCAAAGATTAGATCTGGAAGATGAGAAGATGCTTTTATCAATTTTATCAAATCTATCACGGAGCTACGAGAGAATTTGGCACTCTCCTCAATATGATAAAGAATAGTATTTTCGGCAGCGGAAATTTCAGCTTCTGTGTCATTCTCTGTACAAAAAACAAAGAAAATAAGTCAACAGTCACATTGAGAAAGACATGATGCATAAAAAACTTTTCAGGCGATTTTACATTGGATTTGACACTTTCTGTCGCTGTAGCAAAAGTTTGCAACAGACCCATTGTGCGAATAATTTTAGTTTCATTATTCATTATAGATTATTCGTGGTTATTCAAAAAATGATTTTTGCCCATCACTGGCTCTGCCATCTTTGCTCTTAAATGAATGCTCTTTTATGAGTTCCGTTCCATGGCAATGGATCACTCAAACCACAGTAATAAGATGTTGTGTTCCAATTAAAAACATTAGCCTTATCACAACATAAGGTATGATTCAGATGCAGTATGGACAAGTAATAACGTTACCAGCGGAGATGATATCCGTACTATCGTCCAACAACTCTTGGGGTTTATTATGAAGTTTTTTGGCAAAATAAGACTGCAAACTGAGGAAAACAATAATACTGTGCTGATCCCTGCAAAGTTGTAATAATTGGTTGACCAGAGGAGGCAGTTCTTGAGCACTTGGTAATTTCTCCATCAAACTGCAAAGCTTCTTAACGACTCTTTCGTGCTCTTCTTGGGTCAGAATAATTTCGCTACAACAAAAATGAGAAACATCATAGAAAGAGCTTGGAAACATTTGTGACAAAATTGTAAGAATGGTTGCTTAACGTTCTGACTCACATAAAGTACGAGTCATTACCCCCTGCTGGTTTCAAAAATGCAAAGCAAAATCATATGAAATCGGGAGATTTTCTAGACTGTGAAGTAAAATCACGCTTATATTGCAAAGTAACGTCAAAAATCTTTGGAAAGTCACAAAATTCTCATCTTGGAGCATATGTCGGTATCGGGTTCAGGTGCAAATCTGCAAATCTAAGATTCTGATCTTACTGGGGAACAAACAAAACCACACATTTCTGACCAATCAGAATGCATTGGTGAGTTTTCAGTCTCACGGCTGGAAACTTTTTTTGTAACCACTTTGCGAGGTGGGGAAAAATTTTTAGGTAAAAAATGCGAGGTAATGAAACAATTAATCCAAAATCTTATCACCAGAGCATCGGAACCACGTCAAGCCTCCGATTCACAACCAAACCCGAAAATAAAACATATACCTAAAAAGTGAAAGAAAGCCATTGGCCAAACAGAACGTGCAGGAAAATTCAAACTCGAAAACATGCGTTCATCAAATGCATTGATATTATGCAGTTACGGTTTATTTACCTTTAAAACTGGAATGAAATTTAAACCTACTTACTTGAACATTGCTGTCAGAGGCGTGATGATCGAAAGATCCAAACGACTTGTGCAAATAGTGATGATAATCTGTTCTTTATAATCTGCTCCACTCATATCGACTCCGTCAGATACAACCAACCTTTTCTCGTTCAACACATTCAATACCTTTGGCAGAAGTTCTTTCCAGCTAGAAACCAAAAAAAATCAGACTTCAAATCTTGAACTTTTGAAAAGTAAAAAATTCTAGTTTTTATTTTATATATTTTTTTTTTTTATATATTTGGAACTACAAGGTGGAACTGGGGCACGACAGTTCCCCAGCCCGAAGAAAAAGTTCATGACAAGAAATCTTCAAATTTGAATTAATTCATATTTTTTTTTTATAATGCATTATTTAAATTTAAGATGAGAAGAGAAGGATTGGTACGAAGGGTACCATAGCATGATCGAATTGCCCATTTGGACAATGTGCAGTTTTTATTTTATAGGTTTTATGCTATGAATAACTCAAGCAACTGAATCTGAGTTGAATGAACAGTTTATGTCTTTAATTACTTTATGATTACAACAGGTCCTAAAATTCTTGTTGAAAATGATTAAACTTCAAATATTTCAAAGGAAGAGCCACAGTTTTGATTTGCTAAGGAAGAAATAGACAACCTAACAAGATTATTTTTTTCATTGAGATTCTGTCTACGTTGGTGTAACAGTACTCAATAAAAAATTGAGCTTTGAGTAATGAGATACTCAGAAGAGTACTGCCTACTTGAAGCAGTGAGCCGAAATACTCCTTCCAGAACTAAGAATGGGTTTGTTGTAAAGTTCCTGGATCTTCCACAATGCTACAGCATTATGGAAGGTTGATTACTTTGTAAACTCACTTGAAAATAACGCTGAGTGTATCAGAAAGTTCCAAAATCCACTAAAAAACTCAATAAATGCATTCAACAAAATCACAAGATGGCGGTCGAATGAAGGAGGTTCACATTGGGGGAGTCACATCTAATTGCAGCTTTTGTACCCTGAGCAAAGTGATTCATCATAGAAAAAGCTACAATAGGCCTGTTTAGTGATGACGTCACGATCAAAATTGGTTCCAAACAAATACTCTATATCGCTCACTCTCGTGGATTTACCCCTAAGAAATCAGATCCAAATTTTCGAACGCAAATTTATGCTAGTTAACCACCAGTTTTCTCAAATTTTATTGCACCATTAGATTCCACATACCGTAAAGTATCTTTTCACTCTAACACACTTCCTAAAAGATCACAAACGAATTTACAATCACAGTTATACGGAAAGATGTTCTATGTTTTGTCCTTGTCTTACTCACGATCTCTTATGGGAGTATCACCGCCATGTTACTCAATCATTCTAACCTCTCTTCGTATCGAAGCTTGTTCGAGGTATAACACATGGTGTGATGGTGCCGATGAGCCTATGTCCTAGAATTTTGTGCCCTTAAGAAACTGTGAGTGTGACAAGGACAATACATAGGACTTTCTTCGATATAACTGTGATTGTGCACTAATGTGCGATGTTTAAAAAATTTTGTTGTAGCGTGCTCATATTTTAAGGTACGTGAAATCTAATGGTGTAATAAAATCTGAGAGAACTTGTTGTTTACTAGCACAAATTTGTATTTGAAAATTTTGATCGTGTTTCTTATGGGAAAACCCACAAGAGCAAGTGAGCGAGAGCATTTGTTTGGATCCAAATTTTTTTGTGTTGTCGCACTAAACAGGTCTATTTTAAAGTTAAAGCTTTATAAATAGGCTAATTTTTTGCATTGTTTTTTTTATCAGTTGGAAGTAGAAGGAACCAGGAATGAACTGAAAATGATGTCGTTGGCAAATATCCATCTTGTTTTGCCTCTCCTTTGCCAGACTCTTGTAAATAGAATAGATTGTGTCGATGGAGTAATCGCTCTTTTGAAAGCTCATCTATTGCTCCTTCCACATTCGAATGCTTCGATATCCACTGTCGAATCGCAGTCAAGTAAGTTTCCATTCAGATCTTTGTGGCCATGCGTTATATATCCGTGCTGAAAAGTTTTCTTTCTGGAACATTTTTTTGGAACCAATTTTTTTCGTGACGTCACACTAAACAAGTCTATTAAAGGGGACTCCCCCATTGTCACCCTCCTTCATTCAAGCACCATCTTGTAATTTTGTTTAAAGAAGCATTTATTGAGTTTCTAAGTGGATTTTCTGATGCACTCAACGGTTTTTTCAAAATGTTGAACAAATGTTTTTACAATTGTTTGATTTTTAGTATAATGATCGTTATTTTTTCTGGTTTCTACGCAGAAATAAGCAGTTCAATTGTATTCAGCAAAGTTACCAGGAGCTCCATTCATGCCTCTGCAACAGCCCCAATCTGATAATATTTTGGATATTGCAGATATTTTATACCGATTTGTTGTCCCAATAAATTAAGAATAATAAAAGAATTTGAAAAATGGACAGACACATCCGACATGAGTAATAATTATTGAACATACCTTGTGCACGGCTTATCTTTGGCAGTTCGCATGTTTTCAATGCAAATATCACATAATTTGGAGAGGTAGGTAAATGAAAATTTGTTAACTTCTTTTGCGAGGAGATTCACCAGAATGGTAGTTGTTTTGGATGACAATTCTTTGGAATGAAATTCACCGAGCAGCATTTCCATCAACTAAAAGAGAGGGAAAGAAAAGAAATAGTAATTTAGAAAACACCAAAGGAGGACAGATTAGGGCCGAATTTTAATTTGTTCCTCCACTTTTCCTCAAAACTTCCTCGACTTGAAAAATGCACAAATTTCACCATTGGCTTCTCTATTTCAAATAAAAAAATTAGATAAATTTAATAATGAAAATGAAAAAAATCCCAGATGCAGTCAATAAACTCAACGATGAATTCAAATAAAAACAGAAAAAATCAACTATTAATTGCCAAAAATTAAAAAACGCCGTTTGAACACTATCCAAATACCCCGGGCGGGAGTGTTGTCTTTTCCAGGTGTGCACAGTGCACACGTTTTTATAGGGGTAAGTGAACTATCCAGCGGGGAATCGGTCGCCATGAATTGTCTTAGATTCCTCAGGTAGGTATCCTGCAGAGACAATATATAATAGAGACCACGCACTATCTATCTTGCCCATGTTTGCGCGCGGTGGCAACTTTTTTTTTCGGGGTCTCAACAGAACACCGCTAACATGGTCCATACGTTGACTGATGAGAAACATCGTTGAGATTTTTGCCTAGTGAAGCCAGAAGCACCGAAATTGCATCAGTCAACGTATGGACCGTGTTGGATGGTGCACTCTCATGCTCCCTGTGTTAATTCCTGTTGAGTCCCGAAAAATAAGTCAGCCACCGCGCGCACGGCTAGTGCGTGGTCTCTATTATATATTGTCTCTGGTATCCTGAAAGTTTCAAGCTGAAATGTTAAAAAGAAAAAGCCGGAAATTATGAAATACGAAAATTCCCATAAGCTTCAATGAGTGCAAGTGAGACAGACATAGTATCACTCGCACTCATTCAGCTTATGGCGAAATGAATTTAATAATTTAAGGCTTAAATTTTCAACCAATTTGGCTCGTTTGAGACTCAAAAATCCATGAAAAAATTTCACAGGTGCTGACATTTGTGGAGCATGCGTTTTTTGCGTTTTCAATTTAAATGACTGGTGGTGCTATTCATCGGCATGAAACTTGGAAAAGTTTCGCCTGGAATCACCTTAAGATTTGGAGGCGATTTCGAGGTTACTCCAGACTAGCCTGAAGGAAATAGGAACTAAAGTATTGCATCCATTTGATTTAATTCAAACATTTTTTGGTGGCTGGGGGGAAAAGGTAAAAGTTAAAAGGAAGAATCAGATGATATTACCTTATATCGTTTCTCTTCAGACTCTTTCTTCTCTGATAGACCGCACAGAATGAAGCTCAAAAGTTGGGATCCTTCGGGTCCACTCATGGTGCTTTTCACCAGAGACATGATCTGAAAGGCAATAGAAAAAGAAAAATTCTAACCATAGAAAAAGGAGGGGTGAAAATAAAGTCAAGGAATAAAAGAAGAATACATTGAAAAACCCAAGTTGGAGGTGGAGCTGGCCCCGCATGCACTTTAATATTACTGTAACCGCAGAGGCTGATCCAAGAGAGGGGGGGGGTGCCCCCCAGAAACCCTCAAATCTAGCTTTTTTCAACAGAAAATAGCCACAAAATTTCTTACTGCAACACTTCAAATTTAAAAATCCATAGTCGTGTCCCAAAAAAAAAAAATCTGGATCCGCCACTGACTGTAACATTACTGCAACACTACTTATGAGAAGTTCAAGATATATACATGAGAGCAAAGTTCTCAGATCATCCTTCTGTTTGAAATCTTAAATAAAAGTCCATACAGGCTGGCAATTTACTTCATCAAGGCATTTCGTACCACATCAAAGCAAGCGGTCAAAACACGGTATTTCTAAAAACACTCAATAAAAAGAATGAAAATTAATTCAAATGTTGGCTTTGCATTGAGAAACGCTTCATGATCATGACGTGCAAGTCGTGGGTAAGTTTTGTTTTGGTATTTAGGAATGAAAACTAAAAATTTGTCGAAGACTATCAGTGAGCTGCACCTAGACACTTCTGAAAGGAACTCTAATCCAGTGAGACGAGTCTAGAATTAAGTAAGATAAATTATTGCAAACCAAGCTTACATTCTTGAAGTTCTCATTTTCCACAAAATTCTGCAGAGCTTTCAGATCTTGATCACTTTTCAGCCGATTTGTGCCGAGTTTCTTCAAAGGTTCAATTAACGCCTCCATGATGCTAAACGATCACTATCACAGTGAATAGGCACTTTGAGAATTATTAATACTTGACCTATAGAATGTCACTCTTTGAAGTACAATTATGTATCAAATTAGATACTTAATTGAACGAACAGGAGAAAAAATACACAGCCAAACAGTTTCGGTTGTTTACTTTGTACATTATAAATAGCTCGAAGCCGGAGTTTGCAAAGCAAGTTTCATCTTGCATCACAAAGCAAGGTACATAACCTTAAAAATTCAGAAAAGCCCGCCAAAACTGACTGAAAAGTTTCCTTTATTTGATAATAGAGAGCAGCACTAGCAAATAGCGCGGTAGATTCAAATCGTCGCTCCGGTAGCGCAGTTAGCGCTTTTTGTAGAATCAAAATGACAACTTAAATTCGTTCCAGCAATCAAAAGGCCTAATCAACCTGTAATGATAGGAAGTTAAAAAATATGATCTTACTGCAAAATTAAGACAAAGTCGAAATAAGAAATAAGAAATAAGTGTAGTAAAGTAGTAATGGAATTGCTTTTAATTTCAAAACATCAGCTTTAAATTAGGTTTACACATTATGAGCTCATTTGTATAGTAAAGGAAGAATGACCAGAAAAGAGCCTGAGATAAAGAATCGACCTGACCTCCACATCTGAAACAAGCTCTGCTCCTCTAAATGCCAGCAGCAGTTTGTGCACCCCTCAGCTGCCGTTACATGAATATTTAATGGCAATTTTTAATTCACCGATGATTCCACTGGTTGAGAAAAGATTACACAGTTCAGTTCAGTTTATTATTGTAATACTCAAAAATACTCCGATCTGTAATCTTTTCTCAATCGATGGAATTGGCGTTAAATAATTAAAATATCCGAAAGTTTTTTAAAGTCAGTGATGATTCCACCGTTTGAGAAAAAATTATTGATCAGAGTATTTTCGTTCTTTAATAGTCATGAGCTGAATGGAACTGTGTAATCTTTTCTCACCTGGTGGAATCGTCGGTGCATTGGAAAACGCCATTAAATATACAGGGAACGGCAGCTGGTAATCTTCTCGAATGTACTCTCTGGTGTACTCCAGCAACCATAGTTTTTGCCATACAAACGACGGACTATTTACACTAGGCTAGAATGTTGCTTCAATGCAGCAACGATATAATAAGCCCATTATATCCCATGTCAAATAAAAAAGTTATATAAGACATAACTCTAGCTTACTTTTTAGAGGCTATTATTTGAATGGTAAAGTCACAGGTAAAGTCAAATCAAGTACTTCGCAATGGGGCTCTTGCTAACTTTTGCTAAATGTATATAGAGTAGTAGACCAGTAGCGCACCGAGAGTTTCTTCATCTCTTTCTTTTCTCCATTAAAAAACGTATGTTAGACAAGAATGGACAAGGGGATAAAACCCCCTCTTTCTGTCCTTTTCTTACTTATACATTCAAATGGGAAATGAGAGAGATGGAAGAGATCCTGGTTGCGCCAATGTAGTAGACCATGCTCCCATACAAACTAGCAAAAATTACAACGAGCGCATTAAAAAAATACGGAGTTCACTCACAGTTTCACAAAGTGACTTTACAGGTAAAGTCACAATGGCAGAGCTACACAGGTGCCATAGGAGAATCCTATCTAAGTTGGCACTTTCCTCTGTGCGTTTTGATTGAGATTTGAGAGAGAGACAAATTAGATAGGTATTTCCTATGATACCAGCATAACTCTGCCATCTAACCTCTTGAATGGCAAAGCTACACTGGTAACATGGGAGATTCCTGCCTAATTCGTCACTCTCTCTCTATAGAAACACACAGAGGAAAGCTTCAAATTAGGTAGGAATCTCTCATGGTATCTGCATAGCTCGCTACTCAGGCTCAAACTTTAAAGTCATTTAGTGAGTCAGTGAATGAACTTTGTAATTTTTTAATGAGCTAATCGTAATTTTTACTGGATGTTACTCAATAATTAACTATTCAATCGCTCACAGCGTAAGTTAGCAAGAGCCCCCTTCTCAACAACAATAAAAAGAAAAAAAAACTCCTTTCCCCTCATGGATTCACTTTTCTGACAGAAGCAATTCAGATACACACTAAGACTCAGCAGACTTTTTAAATAAAGTTTTCATGATCTGATTTTCATTTTTTTACATTTCTGCATCAATAAAGTAGGTAAAGACTCAAAGTTGTGCAGACTTGCATGGCCTTGGTCACTAGTGGCGCATGGGTCAAAAAAATGGAGGGGTGCTTCAAATAAATGACTTTTCTTTTTAATTGGTCCTAAAAAACGGACAAAACTCCATATTAACATAGTACTCCAAAAAGGTCTCTAGAGAAAATGAATCTGATACGAATTCAAAAAGTGTCGCACTTTAAGACTCGACTTTCCAAAAGAGTGGGCAGGAAGATCCTGGAGCCCTTGATGAGCCACCATTGGCCCAAGTAGTTTCAGAATAATACCACGAGTCTGTTAGCAGAAGTCAGACTCTCATTAATCATGATATTAAAAAAAAAAAACCGAGATACTGATAAAAATTACTGTTATTTACTGTAATAAACAAAATGTTACAGGAAGGTATATTAACACAAGAGAAAAAAAGATAACATGAAAACTTTGTACAGCTTATCTAGTTTTAAATTTGAACAATTTTATAAATATAATAACATAAAAAGTTATATCACAGTATTGACACATAAGGACACTAACGGAGCACTATAATGGTTGTAAATGAATATCATTCAATAATGTCTATTACGTGAGCTTACAGGGATTAATTTAAATCTGCTTTGTGAGAATAGGTCGATAAGACAATCAACTTTCTTTCGAGAATATGAAAGATAGTAGATGAACCCAAATTTTACAGGACAGGGTCACAAATTAGCACAGAATACGACATTCAGAACGGAAACTTAAATTCATTTTGAAACATTTTTTACTTCAGGTGTCTTCGGGTCAGGTTGGAACATGAGTATTTTTGCCAAACTTTTATGAAACCGCATTGATGAAATGCTTGAAGTCGATAACCTTTTCTTCTTTTTCTGGTTCTCAAAAATAAAATTACTGTTAACAAGTCTACTAAGCAAAAGAATTAGAGATAACCTTTTCTTCTTTTTCTGGTTCTCAAAAATAAAATTACTGTTAACAAGTCTACTAAGCAAAAGAATTAGAGACAAATTTGAGAAGTGCTGGACTAAGCTCAGGCTTATCCGCAGACTTATCCTGGACTCAACTACACATTTCAACTTGATTGGTCACTTCAATTTGATCGATTGTAAACAGGGCTTAGGACTTCCAGCGAGTGGTAAAAAATAAGGACGACCTCTTGCGACAGTGATTGACAGTCAACAGTCAAAAAATTTTTGCACAGATACCTTTCCGGCCACTATTACTACTTTCAAAATTTGACTGACAAATGACAGAATGACTGTGAAGTGAAAAAATGATTGACAAATGAAAGAATGACTGACAAATGAAAGAATGACTGAAAAATGAAAGAATGACTGACAAATGAAAGAATGCCAGACGACCGCTTCTCACAAAGCAAAGAGAATGAGCACTAATTTGTATTTTCTTAGTTTGAGGGTTGACATTTTTATAAATACTTCCAAAACTAAATACACGATTGCAGATAATACTTTTGTTTCATTGGTTTTTCAGGAGAGAGGACTGCTTTTTGAGCACCAATTCAATGAATTACCATAGATTATTTCATAATACTTTTAGCTGAAACTTTAAAAATAATGTAGATAAATTTAGCTAGAAGAACAGGCTCGCAAAATTTTCTTAGTAACAATTGAGGATTTCTTCGGTAAAAAGGCAGATAAAACAGAAGATCAAAGCTCAAAAGTCCTGATTTAAAATTGTTATTGTGTGAAACTCTGATGAGGAAAACTGGGTTTTCTTAATACTCTAATGAAGCTTTTTTTTATTCTCCGGAATCCGCACAGGTGCAATAACCCGGAGCTTTCGGAGCTGCTCCGAAGCTGTCTGGTGCAGCACCCATCATGTGCAGAAGCTCCGGAGCTCCAGCTCCAGTGCATCGGTCTTCAACTCCGATACACTGGGGCTTGCACCAGAGCAGCTCCAGAAACATCGCACTGCTCCTAAAAAAACACTTCGGTGCACTCCGGTGCTGGAGCACTGAAATAAAAAAACACTCCGGTGCACTGGAGCTGCACCGGAGAATAAAAAAACGCATCACAATACTCAGAGCAAGTAGATGAACTATCAGATGATTATGAGAACCCAATCCATCACTTCATGCTCAAACAATAACCTTTTGAAATCAGATTTTTTGGGCACGAGCCCACCCACAGTATCATTCGCCTTTTTACCATAGAGCTCCTCAAATCAAGACGGTGTTTCCAGGGGAGGCCTCTCCCCACCCCCTCCAGAAATGGTAAATCCTTGAACTGGTATTTTTTCATGCTAACTAAAGAGATTATTGGGGCTCTAAACCATGTCGCCCCCTACAAGAGTTGGAGTTTTGATTTGGCCACCCCTGGATTTTGACAAATGGAGGTCCACCGGGGCGTAGTACAAAATCTGACAACGCAGTAGTCTGTCTACTTAAAAAGATGTAACTAACGGTGCAATAAACACCCTCAAATTCAGAGCTGCTTGTTTGAGTATATTTGACGACATTTTTCAACTAGCCAATGATTCACCTAAAGATTACACAGTTTAGTCCAGTTTGTAACTGTAATGCACAAAATGCAACTGTAATCTTTTCTCAAACTGAGGAATCACTGATAAATTATTAAAATATCCACAAATTTTTGTAAAGTCATTGACGGTGATTCCGACAGTTGAGAAAGGATTACAAATCAGAGTATTTTCATTCAAGCATTACTATCTTACACAAAACTGTAGAGTGTAATCTTTCGATCAACCGATGGAATCATTGCAAATAACACTGAGGGTTGAGATGATAATGATGATGAGTTAGGACTTCAAAAATATTAACAGTTGAGACAAATTTCATCATTAGTGAACAAATAAGAAAAATTTGACTGGCTAGAGCCCCTATTAAGAAGAATTAATTCCTAGCATAAATTTTGTAGGAACAGCCACCAAAATTCAGGAAAAAATCAAACTTTTGGAGGTTTGAAACAATGTTACATAATTTGTCATCATCAATCAGAAGTGTAGGCGCACCTGGACCAATAATCTTTGGAATTTTCCAATGTTATTTCTCACACTGCGTGGTAGAAAGCAATGAAAATGCATTTTGAGCGTTGGCTTTCCATTGGGGCACGCTTTGAAATCAAAAGGCAAAGTCGCAGGTAAGTTTTATTTTGGTTTGTAAGGAATGAATATTGAAAATTCACCAAAGATTATCGGTCCAGAAACACCTACACGTCCTACACTTCTGAAATAATCCCTACCTACCTTTATTTCAAGTTATAAGTCCAGTCTCTTGGCAGTTTGAGTTTGAGAGATTCGAACAAATTTCTGAGTATTCACTGTTCATCATCGGCATGTAACGATGCCTCTTCAGTGAAGGATTACTTCTCCTGCCGAGCATAATTTCCAATTCGACGTTCTTAAACATTTTTGTTCTAAGTTCTTTGGTCTCAGATAAAAAGATTTCAACAAGGGTTAAAACAAGTCGTAAAAGAAGGATAAAAATTCCTATACAGTTACGCCTGACGTTAACGAAGTGGTAGAGAGTAGGCGTCGGACAGGAGTGTTGCTTAGAATATCAGAGAGTTTCTGGAGGTGTCCCTGAATTGTTGCATCTGATTGATCACTATTGCTTTGGTGAATTAGTTGTAAGGCATTCATGTATTCTAGTTCTGAAAATTCGGGCCCTTTTTCGACAATCTGGTTTAAAACATCCTGTAAAAAGACAGAACAAAACATATTAACCAGTTGGAAAAGTAACAATAAAAGTTAGAGATAATGTTTCTGATGTTGCTATAGTTAGTAATCACTAATCATTTACAGCTTTATTGGCCTGTTGGACCCCAACACATAAATTCAATAAATGTGCCGCATTCTGACAAAACCAACCTCATCTTCACAGACCAAAAATATGATGCTGAGGTCGAAATTATAGGTTTCGATGTTTTGATACCAAGTGGTCTCTAGTAGCCTTAAGCAGAGTATACTTATCTAGACAGTAGCAGAACTCAATGTTAGAAAATCGGCAAATGCCCCTCTGGTGTTTATTTTTTTTGTTTTTATTTATTAATTTTTAAGTACATAGAAGCCTTTAAAAAGGCTAGGGCACGAGTCAAGAAAATACAATTCCAAAATGACAAATGAGAATTTAGATTACAGTCGAGCAATTTGACAAGACACTGACAATAACTGACTATTACAGAATTCATCTAGATTATAGTAGGCTTTTGAAAGCAGCAGTTCCCTCAACATACGATAAAATGTTGGTATCTCTTTTTTTTTAAACATAAGTTTTATCTGAGCTGGAAGAGAGTTGAACATCCTGACAGAGGACACCTTTATGTTGTTGTTTGATAATGTAAGTCTTGCTTTTTAAAGGGTAATCTCTCTATGACGACTGTTATAGCTGTGGGTTGGGTTTAGGTCTGCGGGTTTTATTATTTCATTAGACATTGCATGAGTAAGTGATTCCAGAATGTACAAAGATGTGTTCGGAAGGTTGAAGTAACATCTTCCGTTTGATTTGCATTGGATGCGACGGTGGCGCACCCTAGTAGTTGGAGGGTTACAACTCAATTTTCCCGTTTGATTACATTATTGAAAAACGACATTTGCCACCTCTTTCCTATAGAGCTTCACTACAGTGTAGATGAGTATACTGTGGCCTTAAGAGCAACTACAAGAACGAAGTTCATGATTTAGCCGATAGAGGCCGTAAAATGCATGTGAATCAATATATTTTTCTGTTGACTTTTGACTTTCCAAAACTCAAAACTTAAACTTCCGTTTTCTTAAAATCACATTCTTTCCATTTAAAATTTCAAAATAACCCCATTCCGTAATTTTTTTTAATTTTTGCACGTGCTCATCGTAATTTTTCCTGGATTTTACACGAGAATCCTATATTATATTTGTAAGAATGAAGCTAAGTTCCTGGAGAACCGTTGCACCGTTCGGTAGGGGCCTGGTACCGATCGGTAGGGCTCGGCTTCAATGCTTCGGGAAAAATATAAGTTTTTCCGTGCGGGCCCCGCGCCCCTTTTTTAAAATGCTAAAAACTTTTCTCGGGAAAAGTTGTGCGAGTGCGAAAAGGATGCGAATCAGTTCTTTTTGCAAGGGTGGGAGAGAGAAGCGAGATTTTGTCGCCCTTTTTTAAATGCATACGTGCGGACGAGCATACGATTTTGTACGCGTGTGAGCGAGAAACGTGATGCTCTGACAATTTTTTTTTTATTATATCGCACGATTTGACGTTACCGTGGCGATTGTGATCATATGTTTTTTGCGCGGAAGGACCAACGACCTCTATATAAGACCGGCGAATGAATACGAACCAGCGTAACCCGCAAGAAGGAAAGTTAGGTTAGGAATAGAGGTGCTTGGCCGGATAGGAGCACCTCTGTTTACACGTATTTTTATGAAGATGTTCTCTTCCGTTTTTCGCTTCTAAAACTCCTAATTTTACACGGATTTAGCTTTTCTTGGTCTTAATAGAAGGAGGATAGCTTGGGCTTTGACCTCCGCCCTACCGGGTCCGGTAACGTTTTTTCAAAAATATATGGAAAATATAAGTCGTTGAAGTGGACACCCATTGGTATGCTCTGAAGACCTTGCAAATCACGTTCACCTGTTTACGACGATTCAATCTGTCTCGGCTTTTAGTCATTTTTTGAGTCTACTCCTTCACTCTCAGTCCTTTTAGTGCTAGATTCTTCAAAATCCGAAAATTTTTAGTGGCTGAGGAGGAAATTTTTTCTATACTTTTAGTGTGTACCAGTAAACCCTCCTGTGTTAGAGTTCGTAGTTACTTAACTTGAGTTCGTGATTTCTGTACTTTTCCCCTTCTGGATGATTTTTCATTCCTAATATTGTTTTATCAATCTGCGCCATCATCAGTGTCTATTAAATACTGTGATTGTGGTGAAACCCCCCGCCGTTAACTCAGGATGTCGGATCGAGCCGACCACTGAAAGGGTTCTGGTTAGTCATCATAAATTTTTGTGAAACTCATCATGTCAGGAGTGATTCCCTCTTATTCCTTTGTTTAGTCGCAGCATAATTCAGCCTTGAATCAGGATTTATCGTAAAATTCCTCTCTTTGAACCATCCGTGGCTTTTGCGCATTCTTCGGAAACTTAAAGGTGAGCTTGGAGGGGGAGGCTGAGAGAATGTCCTATAAGATTTGGGTCAAGATTTCTACGAACAGCACCTAGAGGCTCATTCAGTTGAGTTCATGAAGTCGTATCGGAAAGTATTAGATGGCAGTTATATGAGGGGCCCCGTTTCTTCATCACACATTTTAACATTTTTCGCTGCTGTGACTCGGACTGCTGTGAACCGCAGTCACTTACGGGAACACTTTGGGAAACGGACCGAACCGCCATAAGCCGCAATGAGTGCGAGTGAGAAACCTTAAAACGCGAAAGGTCTCTCTCTCTCGCAATCCCAGTCTCTTACGGGAACAATTTGGGAAACGGACCGAACCGCCATAAGACGCAATGAGTGCGAGAGAGAAACCTTGAACCGCGAGAGGTCTCTCTCTCTCACTCGCAGTCGCTTACGAGAACACTTTGGGAAACGGACCGAACCGCCATAAGACGCAATGAGTGCGAGTGACAAACCTTGAAACGCGAAAGGTCTCTCTCTCGCACTCCCAGTCTCTTACGGGAACAATTTGGGAAACGGACCGAACCGCCATAAGACGCAATGAGTGCGAGAGAGAAACCTTGAACCGCGGGAGGTCTCTCTCTCTCACTCGCAGTCGCTTACGGGAACACATTGGAAAACGTACCGAACCGCCATAAGACGCAATGAGTGCGAGAGACAAACCTTGAAACGCGAAAGGTCTCTCTCTCGCACTCCCAGTCTCTTACGGGAACAATTTGGGAAACGGACCGAACCGCCATAAGACGCAATGAGTGCGAGAGAGAAACCTTGAACCGCGAGAGGTCTCTCTCTCTCACTCGCAGTCGCTAACGAGAACACTTTGGGAAACGGACCGAACCGCCATAAGACGCAATGAGTGCAAGACAGAAACCTTAAAGCGCGAGAGGTCTCTCTCTCGCACTCGCAGTCGCTTACGGGAACACTTTGGGAGACGGACAGGACCGCCATAAGACGCAATGAGTGCGAGAGAGAAACCTTGAAACGCGAGGGGTCTCTCTCTCGCACTCGCACTCGCTTACGGGAATAATTTGGAAACGGACCGAACCGCCATAAGACGCAATAAGTGCGAGTGAGAAACCTTGAAACGCGCGAGGTCTCTCTCCCGCAGTCGCAGTCGCTTACGGGAACACTTTGGGCACAGAATACTCTAATCAGAACGGAAACTCTAATTCATTTTGAAACATTCTTTACTTCGGGCCGCCATGTTCGAAAGTGAGAATCTTCGGCAATCTTCGGCAGATCTTCGGCAACTGGCCGAGTTGTGATTGGTTGTATATGGTTCTATAGCCTGAAAAAGCATGTCCGCCATCTTGAGAAGTGAGTAGGCACAGTTGCCAGTTTGTGCTGGTAAATTCCAAATCTTGTTTCCATTGGCTCTTATGGGAGTTTCCCTTCTGAATGTATTATTCTGTGCTATGGGTAACGGACCGAACCGCCATAAGACGCAATGAGTGCAAGAGAGAAACCTTGAGAGAGAGACCTCTCGCGTTTCAAGGTGTCTCTCTCGCACTCATTGCGTCTTATGGCGGTTCGGTCCGTTTCCAAATTATTCCCGTAAGCGACTGCGAGTGCGAGAGAGAGACCTATCGCGTTTCACGGTTTCACTCTCGCACTCATTGCGTCTTATGGCGGTCCGGTCCGTTTCCCATAATATTCCCGTAAGCGACTGCGAGTGCGAGAGAGAGACCTCTCGCGTTTCAAGGTTTCTCTCTCGCACTCATTGCGTCTTATGGCGGTTCGGTCCGTTTCTCAAAGTGTTCCCGTAAGCGACTGCGAGTGCGAGAGAGAGACCTCTCGCGTTTCAAGGTTTCTCTCTCGCACTCATTGCGTCTTATGGCGGTTCGGTCCGTTTCCCAAAGTGTTCCCGTAAGCGACTGCGAGTGCGAGAGAGAGACCTCTCGCGTTTCAAGGTTTCTCTCTCGCACTCATTGCGTCTTATGGTGGTTCGGTCCGTTTCCCAAAGTATTGCCGTAAGCAACTGCGAGTGCGAGAGAGAGACCTCCCGCGTTTCAAGGTTTCTCTCTCGCACTCATTGCGTCTTATGGCGGTTCGGTCCGCTTCCCAAAGTGTTCCCGTAAGTGACTGCGAGAGAGAGACCTCTCGCGTTTCAAGGTTTCTCCCTCGCACTCATTGCGTCTCATTGCGGTTCGGTTCGTCACCCAAATTATTCCCGTAAGCAACTGCGAGTGCGAAAGAGAGACCTCTCGCGTTTTAAGGTTTCTCTCTCGCACTCATTGCGTCTCATGGCAGTTCGGTCAGTTTCCCAAAGTGTTTCCGTAAGCGACTGCGAGAGAGAGAACTTTTGCGTTTCAAGGTTTCTCTCTCGCACTCATTGCGTCTTATGGCGGTTCGGTTTGTTTCCCAAAATGTTCCCGTAAGCATCTGCGAGTGCGAGAGAGAGACCTCTCGCGTTTTAAGGTTTCTCACTCGCACTCATTGCGTCCTTTGGCAGTTCCGTCCATTTCCCATATTATTCCCGTAAGCGACTGCGAGTGCGAGAGAGAGACCTCTCGCGTTTCAAGGTTTCTCTCTCGCACTCATTGCGTCTTATGGCGGTTCGGTCCGTTTCCCATAATATTCCTGTAAGCGACTGCGAGTGCGAGAGAGAGACCTCTCGCGTTTCAAGGTTTCTCTCTCGCACTCATTGCGTCTTAGGGCGGTTCGGTCCGTTTCCCATAATATTCCCGTAAGCGACTGCGAGTGCGAGAGAGAGACCTCTCGCGTTTCAAGGTTTCTCTCTCGCACTCATTGCGTCTTATGGCGGTTCGGTCCGTTTCCCAAAATATTCCCGTAAGCGACTGCGAGTGCGAGAGAGAGACCTCTCGCGTTTCAAGGTTTCTCTCTCGCACTCATTGCGTCTTATGGTGGTTCGGTCCGTTTCCCAAAGTGTTCCCGTAAGCAACTGCGAGTGCCAGAGAGAGACCTCTCGCGTTTCAAGGTTTCTCTCTCGCACTCATTGCGTCTTATGGCGGTTGGGTCCGTTTCCCAAAATATTCCCGTAAGCGACTGCGAGTGCGAGAGAGAGACCTCTCGCGTTTTAAGGTTTCTCTCTCGCACTCATTGCGTCTTATGGTGGTTCGATCCGTTTCCCAAAGTATTCCCGTGAGCAACTGCGAGTTCGAGAGAGAGACCTCTCGCGTTTCAAGGTTTCTCTCTCGCACTCATTGCGTCTTATGGCGGTTCGGTCCGTTTCCCATAATATTCCCGTAAGCGACCGCGAGTGCGAGAGAGAGACCTCTCGCGTTTCAAGGTTTCTTTCTCGCACTCATTGCGTCTTATGGCGGTTCGGTCCGTTTCCCATAATATTTCCGTAAGCGACTGCGAGTGCGAGAGAGACCTCTCGCGTTTCAAGGTATCTCTCTCGCACTCATTGCGTCTTATGGCGGTTCGGTCCGTTTCCCAAAGTGTTCCCATAAGCGACTGCGAGTGCGAGAGAGAGACCTCTCGCGTTTCAAGGTTTCTCTCTCGCACTCATTGCGTCTTATGGCGGTTCGGTCCGTTTCCCATAATATTCCCGTAAGCGAGTGCGAGAAAGAGACCTCTCGCGTTTCAAGGTTTCTCTCTCGCACTCATTGCGTCTTATGGCGGTTCGGTCCGTTTCCCAAAATATTCCCGTAAGCGACTGCGAGTGCGAAAGAGAGACCTCTCGCGTTTCAAGGTGTCTCTCTCGCACTCAATGCGTCTTATGGCGGTTCGGTCCGTTTCCAAATTATTCCCGTAAGCGACTGCGAGTGCGAGAGAGAGACCTCTCGCGTTTCAAGGTTTCACTCTCGCACTCATTGCGTCTTATGGCGGTCCGGTCCGTTTCCCATAATATTCCCGTAAGCGACTGCGAGTGCGAGAGAGAGACCTCTCGCGTTTCAAGGTTTCTCTCTCGCACTCATTGCGTCTTATGGCGGTTCGGTCCGTTTCTCAAAGTGTTCCCGTAAGCGACTGCGAGTGCGAGAGAGAGACCTCTCGCGTTTCAAGGTTTCTCTCTCGCACTCATTGCGTCTTATGGCGGTTCGGTCCGTTTCCCAAAGTGTTCCCGTAAGCGACTGCGAGTGCGAGAGAGAGACCTCTCGCGTTTCAAGGTTTCTCTCTCGCACTCATTGCGTCTTATGGTGGTTCGGTCCGTTTCCCAAAGTATTGCCGTAAGCAACTGCGAGTGCGAGAGAGAGACCTCCCGCGTTTCAAGGTTTCTCTCTCGCACTCATTGCGTCTTATGGCGGTTCGGTCCGCTTCCCAAAGTGTTCCCGTAAGTGACTGCGAGAGAGAGACCTCTCGCGTTTCAAGGTTTCTCCCTCGCACTCATTGCGTCTCATTGCGGTTCGGTTCGTCACCCAAATTATTCCCGTAAGCAACTGCGAGTGCGAAAGAGAGACCTCTCGCGTTTTAAGGTTTCTCTCTCGCACTCATTGCGTCTCATGGCAGTTCGGTCCGTTTCCCAAAGTGTTTCCGTAAGCGACTGCGAGTGCGAGAGAGAGAACTTTTGCGTTTCAAGGTTTCTCTCTCGCACTCATTGCGTCTTATGGCGGTTCGGTTTGTTTCCCAAAATGTTCCCGTAAGCATCTGCGAGTGCGAGAGAGAGACCTCTCGCGTTTTAAGGTTTCTCACTCGCACTCATTGCGTCCTTTGGCAGTTCCGTCCATTTCCCATATTATTCCCGTAAGCGACTGCGAGTGCGAGAGAGAGACCTCTCGCGTTTCAAGGTTTCTCTCTCGCACTCATTGCGTCTTATGGCGGTTCGGTCCGTTTCCCATAATATTCCTGTAAGCGACTGCGAGTGCGAGAGAGAGACCTCTCGCGTTTCAAGGTTTCTCTCTCGCACTCATTGCGTCTTATGGCGGTTCGGTCCGTTTCCCAAAGTGTTCCCACAAGCGACTGCGAGTGCGAGACCTCTTGCGTTTCAAGGTTTCTCTCTCGCACTCATTGCGTCTTAGGGCGGTTCGGTCCGTTTCCCATAATATTCCCGTAAGCGACTGCGAGTGCGAGAGAGAGAGACCTCTCGCGTTTCAAGGTTTCTCTCTCGCACTCATTGCGTCTTATGGCGGTTCGGTCCGTTTCCCAAAATATTCCCGTAAGCGACTGCGAGTGCGAGAGAGAGACCTCTCGCGTTTCAAGGTTTCTCTCTCGCACTCATTGCGTCTTATGGTGGTTCGGTCCGTTTCCCAAAGTGTTCCCGTAAGCGACTGCGAGTGCGAGAGAGAGACCTCTCGCGTTTCAAGGTTTCTCTCTCGCACTCATTGCGTCTTATGGCGGTTGGGTCCGTTTCCCAAAATATTCCCGTAAGCGACTGCGAGTGCGAGAGAGAGACCTCTCGCGTTTTAAGGTTTCTCTCTCGCACTCATTGCGTCTTATGGTGGTTCGATCCGTTTCCCAAAGTATTCCCGTGAGCAACTGCGAGTTCGAGAGAGAGACCTCTCGCGTTTCAAGGTTTCTCTCTCGCACTCATTGCGTCTTATGGCGGTTCGGTCCGTTTCCCATAATATTCCCGTAAGCGACCGCGAGTGCGAGAGAGAGACCTCTCGCGTTTCAAGGTTTCTTTCTCGCACTCATTGCGTCTTATGGCGGTTCGGTCCGTTTCCCATAATATTTCCGTAAGCGACTGCGAGTGCGAGAGAGACCTCTCGCGTTTCAAGGTTTCTCTCTCGCACTCATTGCGTCTTATGGCGGTTCGGTCCGTTTCCCAAAGTGTTCCCATAAGCGACTGCGAGTGCGAGAGAGAGACCTCTCGCGTTTCAAGGTTTCTCTCTCGCACTCATTGCGTCTTATGGCGGTTCGGTCCGTTTCCCATAATATTCCCGTAAGCGACTGCGAGTGCGAGAAAGAGACCTCTCGCGTTTCAAGGTTTCTCTCTCGCACTCATTGCGTCTTATGGCGGTTCGGTCCGTTTCCCAAAATATTCCCGTAAGCGACTGCGAGTGCGAAAGAGAGACCTCTCGCGTTTCAAGGTTTCTCTCTCGCACTCATTCCGTCTTATGGTGGTTCGGTCCGTTTCCCAATGTGTTCCCGTAAGCAACTGCGAGTGCGAGAGAGAGACCTCTCGCGTTTCAAGGTTTCTCTCTCGCACTCATTGCGTCTTATGGCGGTTGGGTCCGTTTCCCAAAATATTCCCGTAAGCGACTGCGAGTGCGAGAGAGAGACCTCTCGCGTTTCAAGGTTTCTCTCTCGCACTCATTGCGTCTTATGGTGGTTCGATCCGTTTCCCAAAGTATTCCCGTGAGCAACTGCGAGTTCGAGAGAGAGACCTCTCGCGTTTCAAGGTTTCTCTCTCGCACTCATTGCGTCTTATGGCGGTTCGGTCCGTTTCCCATAATATTCCCGTAAGCGACCGCGAGTGCGAGAGAGAGACCTCTCGCGTTTCATGGTTTCTCTCTCGCACTCATTGCGTCTTATGGCGGTTCGGTCCGTTTCCCATAATATTTCCGTAAGCGACTGCCAGTGCGAGAGAGACCTCTCGCGTTTCAAGGTTTCTCTCTCGCACTCATTGCGTCTTATGGCGGTTCGGTCCGTTTCCCAAAGTGTTCCCATAAGCGACTGCGAGTGCGAGAGAGAGACCTCTCGCGTTTCAAGGTTTCTCTCTCGCACTCATTGCGTCTTATGGCGGTTCGGTCCGTTTCCCATAATATTCCCGTAAGCGACTGCGAGTGCGAGAAAGAGACCTCTCGCGTTTCAAGGTTTCTCTCTCGCACTCATTGCGTCTTATGGCGGTTTGGTCCGTTTTCCAAATTATTCCCGTAAGCGACTGCGAGTGTGAGAGAGAGACCTCTCGCGTTTCAAGGTTTTTTTCTCGCACTCATTGCGTCTTATGGCGGTTCGGTCCGTTTCTCAAATTATTCCCGTAAGAGACTGCGAGTGAGAGAGAGAGACCTCTCGCGGTTCAAGGTTTCTCTCTCGCACTCATTGCGTCTTATGGCGGTTCGGTCCGTTTCCCAAAGTGTTTCCGTTAGCGACTGCGAGTGCGAGAGAGAGACCTCTCGCGTTTTAAGGTTTCTCTCTCGCTTTTATTGCGTCTTGAGGCGGTTCGGTCCGTTTCCGAAAGTGTTCCCGTAAGCGACTTCGAGTCGCAGCAGCTAAAAATGCTAAAATGTGTGATGAAGAAACATGGCCCCTCATATCACTGCCATCTAATACTTTCCGATACGACTTCATGAACTCAACTGAATGAGCCTCTAGGTGCTGTTCGTAGAAATCTTGACCCAAATCTTATAGGACATTCTCTCAGCCTCCCCCTCCAAGCTCACCTTTAAGATTCCGAAGAATGCGCAAAAGCCACGGATGGTTCAAAGAGAGGAATTTTACGATAAATCCTGATTCAAGGCTGAATTATGCTGCGACTAAACAAAGGAATAAGAGGGAATCACTCCTGACATGATGAGTACTTCACAAAATTGATGATGACTAACCAGAACCCTTTCAGTGGTCGGCTCGATCCGACATCCTGAGTTAACGGCGGGCGGGTTTCACCACAATCACAGTATTTAATAGACACTGATGATGGCGCAGATTGATAAAACAATATTAGGAATGAAAAATCATCCAGAAGGGAAATGTACAGAAATCACGAACTCAAGTTAAGTAACTACGAACTCTAACACAGGAGGGTTTACTGGTACACACTACACAGTATAGAAAAATTACCTCCTCAGCCACTAAAACTTTTCGGATTTTGAAGAATCTAGCACTAAAAGGACTGAGAGTGAAGGAGTAGACTCAAAAAATGACTAAAAGCCGAGACAGATTGAATCGTCGTAAACAGGTGAACGTGATTTGCAAGGTCTTCAGAGCATACCAATGGGTGTCCACTTCAACGACTTATATTTTCCATATATTTTCGAAAAAACGTTACCGGACCCGGTAGGGCGGAGGTCAAAGCCCAAGCTATCCTCCTTCTATTAAGACCAAGAAAAGCTAAATCCGTGTAAAATTAGGAGTTTTAGAAGCGAAAAACGGAAGAGAACATCTTCATAAAAATACGTGTAAACAGAGGTGCTCCTATCCGGCCAAGCACCTCTATTCCTAACCTAACTTTCCTTCTTGCGGGTTACGCTGGTTCGTATATGTTCGCCGGTCTAATATAGAGGTCGTTGGGAAGGACACATTCGGGTAAAGAAGCATTTTAATAGCGACTTCAATGAAGTCACTTCGTATGATATCGATGTATAGCTTCGACTTTTTATCACATGATTTTACGTATATGTAAACAATGGGACAGTCACAGTGCTGCTAGATGTGTTGTAAAATATTCAGGCACTTGAGACTTAATGTAAAATGTGTATATTTTATGTCAAATCTGGCAGCACTGTACAGTCATTGATTGATGGCTCGACGAGGTTGCTGTATAACTTCGCGAAGTAGAGCTTCGATACTTATCATATGTATTAAACGCAGATTTATAGAATAGTACAATCAACTAGAGATGACTTTGTTGAGATCGGTGCGTTGAATTGATATCTCGATTGTAACCCAGCAAATTTGGGCTAGGTTTCGAAAATTTTTAAAGAAACCAAACTATTAGTGATGATGAGTTGAGACGATGGTTAGGTATTCTTCTCTTATCAATAATATGCTCTCGAATATTACTGAGTAATGAAAATAATTGGTTTCCTGTTGAAAATGTGTTGTTTACTTTGAATGTATAAGTGATTTATCTAAGAATACTACCAACGGGTCCAACGGACCCAGAATATTGTTACACATCCTCTTTCAAAGTTGGCGATTTGAGCTGTTTCGTATTAGTTCGCATCTCGGTGAGGTTATGATGTTTTTATAAGGTCTGTTTTTTCAAATTTAAAAAAAAAAAAAAAAAAAAAAAAAAAAAAATCGTTAGATTTCTTGGGTATTTTTGTAGTTTTTAACGATTCATTTGATTGTATACACCTGTTATTTTTTAATCTGTGGAGTCAAAGTGTGTCAAATTAAATGAAGGCGTTTTTTTTTTTTCTTTTTCGAAATAGACTGATTTAGTGCTGACTTGGTGATGAGCGTTCCAAAGAAAGACAAACTGTCTCTTTTGGTCTCACGTAACCCCCGCATGTACTGCTAATTGCTATCTCACTCTAATTTCAAAAAACTTATGGAGAGACATCTTTTGAGAATTGAGCATCAATTGTCAAAAAGCGCTGAAAGAATGACCCCAAATAATAGGGGTTGTAAATGACCTCACGTCCAAAAAGCTTAAAAAATTAAAATGTTAAATGAAGTTTGCTTGAATTTCCGAGCCAACCTATTTTAACAAATTATTGTCGTTAATAAAGGGCTGTTTGAAAAAGGCATACTTTTCCCGCCCAAAGTTTCTTTTCCATTTTTATACAGATTTTTGATTTACCTACTAAAACGCAATGTCTTATTGTCATGTCAGTTCAACGAAAGGTTATCGTAGGTGTGCGATCTCGGTCATGCGTATTTGTTTGCTTACCCCGAACTTCTCATTTTATTGTGAAAGCATGGTTTTTCACTCTCGCTATCTCTTTCTCTCCTTCCCTTCTTTTCTCTGTACTGTTCTAAATCGTATAATCCACATGCGCTAATACGGTGCATCCAAATGCGCCGATTCTAAGGGTTTCGGCGGCTCCATGAGCGCCAAAAAAAATTGACGGTTTTGGATCGGGCCCTCTTGAGAACGACCACCCCTAAAATGGTTAAGTTTCATGCAAGGGGGTGGGGGGGACGGGGGGTTATGCTATTTATGCCCCTTCCAAATAATGACTCCTGTTTTCTAAACATTTGGTGTACATGAGAAAATACCACTTTAGTATTGCAGGAATAATAGAGTAAGTTTTTAGATTTCGTCCTTTGGAGCAGGATTAGATGGGCGAATAGCAAACGGAGTTAGGGAGTGGATATCAAGTCAAAGTCTTAGCTCGAATAAACAAAATCACGCGCAAGACACGAAACGGAACGCTTGGCCGCGAAGCGGCCACCGGCCTCTAGTTAAATATTTAATTCTATATAGCAAGAGTCAACAAGAACCCCATTGCGGCAAATTACTTGGCCCTCGAAGGAGTCTTGCTAAGTTAGATTTGATTGCATATGAATGAATGAATAAGCAATATTAAAGCCGTTGAATGACGTACCTCGGGAGGAAGGAAGAGTAATTCAAAATAATGCCGCGCATGGTCCAGCGCAATTTCTCTTGTCATTGTAATATTTGTTAGTGTTTGCTGTAATGAATAGATATTTCGACACATTCGATGAACAGATGGTTTGTCAATCCGCTCCATTAGCTGCGCCGAGCTGATTAAAAGTTTTGCTATCATGTGACCTAGACCTTCAAAAATATACTGAAAACCAAGATAAAACAATTATTAATTAGGAAAATTCTCAATGACTGGGAGACCTGAAAATGTTACAAATTCTGGATAGATGCAATGCATCTAAGGAAAAGGGACCTTAACTGGCCTGAGCAAGATTTTCAGGAAAGCCAAAAATGTGATCTAGGGTTATAATTTGCAAAAACAAGATTTTGAAGAAAATCTGTTCTGCATACCTGGGCGCACTGGAATTACTCGGATTTAGTTCAATATTCACTGGCAAGAGCGCGCCCTAGTCAAATTCGTTCAGAAAGAGAAAGGGACCTTAACTGGTCAGAAACGCATAACCTAACTTTTTGTTTACTTTCTGTCTTTATTTGCTGTCGCTTGTTACATATTCGTGTTTGTCATTTTTTAAAAATTTAAAAGAGGTAGAAAATAGGAATAACAGTGAAACCAACCTTGCATTTCCTAGGTTGTAAGCTCACAGTCATTGCTTCATCGATTGACGAGAGAACGCGGCTGAAGTTTGAGACTCGAGGGTCGATATCGTGAGAATTAGAAACGTGTTTCATGGAGCCTTGAGGAAGAAGATAGTGGAAACACTGAACACGAACCTAGAAAATGGAAAATAAAGAAAAAATTTAGGGGCAAGTTAGAACTAAGCTCAATTTTTATTTATCCTGAGTTTTCCTAAATGCTCCCCGAACACCCATTCCTGCATACGACTTTTACAAAAAAATCCCTGTGGTGAACAGATGAACGCAGATTTGCAAAGACTTACGACCAGTCCTGTACCCAGAACCGGTCCGGACCCCCTTTTTGGCTGGACCTGGACCTGGATCTGGACCGAATTTTTTTTCTTTTCTGGACCCCAGGGGTGCAAAATGTTCCAAAACTTAGGAAGTTTTACGCGATCCATGACTTATTTCCTCACAAAATTTTGAAAGTCAAGAATTTTTTTTCTTTTCTGGACCCCAGGGGTGCAAAATGTTCCAAAACTTAGGAAGTTTTACGCGATCCATGACTTATTTCCTCACAAAATTTTGAAAGTCATGACTTTTTTTTTGCTTATTTTAACATTTCAACACCGCATGTTCGAAAAATGACCGATATTTGCCCATTTTTTACACTATTTTCCTGGGAAATCCTAATTGCCATTATTTGGGGAAAAAAAAATTGGACAAATTTCCTCACTTTTACGCGATTCGCAGATTGCTAGATCGGGCACATATAGCACCCCTGCTGGACCCGGACCTGTAGCTGGACCAAATTTTTTTTCTCTTCTGGACCCAAACCCCTCGGATTCATTCAGAACCCGCCAGGACCGGTCCTTAACGGTTCCAATGCGCACATAAAAAAAAGAAGAAAAAGAAAAAAAAGAGAAATAAATAAAAAAAAAGGGAAACGGAAGAAAAATTGGTTGCCAATATATCATTTCATTAAATCTATCTCTTTCTATGTTTTCGATCATTGTTTGCATGACAGAAGGTAACCAACTGCTATAAGTTTCCAAGGTCTTGTTAGTTCCCTTTTGCGAAGGACAGATAAATTGATCCTCTTCTGCACAAAACATTTCAACTACTTATGATGCAGAAACTGACCATTTCCTTGGACCCTTCAAGAACTGGTTCAGGATCCTGGACCAGGTTCAAAGCATTTTGGTGGACCCGAACCTGGAGCCAGATCCTGAAGACTCACTTTCCTTAGGACCCTGAGGACTCAATTTCTCTTCGACCCGGACCCGTTGATCAAATGCTTGGCTCCTAAGCCCCGCTTATGACTGTGTGTCCACCTGCACCGGGGACCAAAAGATGTTGCGGCTTGACGGGCCCGCAAGAAGATTGGTGAGCCAAATCAAGGTTTTGAAAAAAAGATTATCAGAAAGTAGAGTCCCTACATGTAGAGAGTTAAGACAAGTGAAACAATGGGTGCCGCGCGCCGTCATTGGATGCGTTTTTAAACATTTGTTTACATTCTGAGGGCCGAGAGAGAGAGAGAGAGGGGAGAGAGAGAGAGGGGGGAGAGAGAGAGAGAGAGAGAGAGAGGGGGGAGAGAGAGAGAGAGAGAGAGAGAGAGAGAGCAACAAATTCCTGGAAACGCCCCAGTTGAAATGTAACAGAAAATAAAACAAAAGCTTGAGACTTACCTCTAGATGAAGAACTAAAAGACAGGTATTTGCTAATTCTTGAAATTCGTTTGCTAACTGTTCCAGAGAAGAGATTAACTGCGACGATATCTTCGGCACACTGCTATCACAGTTGATTTCTATCGTTGGTATTGTTTCATTTTTCTGATTCGGGTGGGAGGAACTAGGTTTGTGGGATTGAGTATTCACGAATCTGATTATCTGCATAGCAAACCATTCCTGAAAACAGAGCAAATATGAGAACTGGGGAACATTTACCAGATTGCAAACGCAATCGAGCGACATTTTCTGCACTCAAGATTCCTCAAGTCACGGATCAACCGTTATATATACGTAACTCAAACCCAAGACAGAAATTAAAAATGGGATGATTTGTCATTATTATTGTTTGGTCACGGTTTTTTTTTTTTTTTTTTTTTAATAACTCCCTGTATCTATTCAGAATGAGGGTTCTTCTAATGTTTCCAAAGGGGAATGTAAAAAAGTACTTCTAGACAAATATCTGCACTCCACTGCTGATTTTTAGATTTTAAGTCATGTTTTTTGTATCTCCTCATTTGTATACTTGACACTATTCCATGTTCTGCTATTGAATTATAAATAAAGATTAATATCATTTTGAATATCGTTGTTAGCAAGTCTTATAGACAATTACACAGGTTATGAGGTGGTGGTTTCAACTGTAGAACATTACTTTACTGGAAGAAAAAAAAGGGCGGTATCTGCAATTTAAAGGGAAATACTCACCATACTTTCTTGTAGTTGAGCTAAACATTTGAGCTGGTTGACATCCGAGATGATCTCATGCTGCGAAATACCACTCTCACCGAGGTTACTGGCAAGGATCTCAGCTTCGCGCTCATTACGTAACTGGACATCCTCAGGCCCCTCGACAATTGATTCTTCTCTTGTGATATGTCCATGTCTTTCGCTCACACTTTGCCACCAACCTTCTAATTGTTCCCAATTAGGAAGAGATCTGATAAAATAAAACACTATTATAAAGATTCGCTCACACTTTACCAACATCAATTGTTCCCAATTAGGAAGAGATCTGATAAAATAAAACACTATTATAAAGATTCGCTCACACTTTACAAACACCAATTGTTCCCAATCAGGAAGAGATCTGATAAAATAAAACACTATTATAAGGATTCGCTCACACTTTACCAACACCAATTGTTCCCAATTAGGAAGATATCTAGAAAATAAAACACTGTTGGTGCACTTATTTATTCACCAAAATCCGCACCAGTGCAATGACAAGGAGCTTTTGGAGCAGCACCGGATTGTTTCACATAAAATCAAACAGAGGAAAACCATTGTTACCAAATACCACGAGCCGCCCCTGTTATCATCATCGTGGTGATGATTTATTGGATCTGCGCTAAATGACAAAAAAACAGACGTACTTGAGCAATCGAGTAATATCTTCATCTTTGAGCCAGGTGACAGAGTAAATAGTTTTATCCTCCGACTCCGGTTGAACAATGCCACGATAAGCAGCTTGACATATTTCCCTGTAGCTTTTGAGAATATTTATTATCATAGACAAGAAATGCTGAGCATGGTGTGGAATACTTTGCATCAAGGATTTTATTTCCGATATACTTTGTTCCACCTTGACAGTGCTCTAGAAACAAGAGAGAAAAAAAAAAGAGGATATGAAAGAGAGAGGAAGGCATATTTGCGTATTGCTCTATGATAAATATGTAGATTGACGGGATATTAACCCTTTCTGTCACAGTGTCCACTATAGTGGACGATATTTTTACATGGATCCTTATGGAAATTCGGAAAAGTTGACTCACACATGAAATCATATGAGAAAAGTTTGTTCAATTTAATGGTATAGGTTTCAGATTACAGTGACACTTCTTTCATAATTCATGACGGAAAGGGTTAGTTCTTAAAATAATGGAGCTCTTGCTTACTTTTGCAACATGCAATTGATTAGTTCATTTTTGGGTAAAAACCAGTAAAAATTACAATAAGCATGCACATTAATCCGTTCCACTCTTCGAACATAAAACTGAGTCCTGCAGTCACAACTATTCCCAGTTGTACTTCAGTGTGAAGTTCTCCTGCTCTCTGCTAGGTAGTACCACGCGATGGTCCGGGTGAATCAGGACGAATATAATGTATTAGCATTAGGTGTTTGAGCAGAACAAAATTTTTTTGTTTCTGTTGATTATATTTGCCATCAGAGTGAAAAAGGTTAAAAAATGGCAAAATTCACTCATGGACTCATAAAATGAATTTAAAGATTACAGCGTAATGGTAGAGCTACGAAGGTACCATGGGAGATTCCTATCTAATTTGAGGCTTCCCTCAGTGTGTTTCCAAGAAAGAGAGATAAATTAGACAGGAATATCCTTTGATACCAGCAACACCTGCATAGTTTGCTCTTAAATGGCAAAGCTCATGGGGGATTTCTGTCTAATTTGTCACTCTCTCAAAAGAAGCACACAGCGGAAAGTCTCGAATTAGATATGAAATCTCCAATGATACATGTTTTGTTTTGCCGTTAGACCTTAAACTTTTAAAGTAATTTGGTGAGTCAATGAGTGAATTTCATAATTTTTTAATGTGCTCATCAGAATTTCCGCTGGATTTTCCTCAAGAATAAAATATACAATCACTTAAAGCAAAAGTTAGAAAGAGCCCCATTCTTAAAATAATTTTATTGTTTTAGTTTTGTTTTGGTGGCCAATGGATATTGCAGCTTGACAGTCCTCCGAAAGATGTTGGATGGTGAGGACATTAGTTGCGTGAGGTTTCAACACCTGTAAGTGCTCACCAATCATCTACAGAGACGTTCATCAGGCCACGACATTATTTGGTCCCTCGTCACGTTGAATCATTTATAGGTTTTTTCTTCTTTTTGAAAAACTACCCAAATCATTTGCTCATTATGCCGGTGTTTCACAACAAACAACTGGACTGACATGATAGGTATAAAATGTTTGGATTGAAATAAATCGACAGCATAAATGTTATGACTTACGAGTAATAATGGACGAGAGAGATTCAATTGAGCTGCTAGCTCGGGTGGAGTGATTGACCGCCATGCATCCGAACATTTTGTGGAAACATCGATGGCATTGACGACTTTATTGCGATGATGCCGTAAGAAACCGCCTTTCACATAATTTGATACGAACACATTCAGAGAACAAGGAGCACTTACGCTTTGTTCGATTTCTTCAACAAATACCATGAGAGGAATGAAAATGACCTGAGGAAAAGAAACAGATTTTTTCAATGAAATTATAAATCTAATGCGGTAATACAATCTCTTAAAAAGAAAAAAACAATCCCAGGCAAAAGAATGTAGGGTTTGAATTCTAGAGGTTTTTAGAGTATCATTTCTTACGTAAAAAGCCGTAAAAAAGACAATGGCAGCATGAGAATATACTGAAAATCATTATTAAACTCACAAATTGCAAAAAACACTAGACACTATTCATCACTGTATCTTTCCACCGCGTGCACGATATCTCGCGGGGATAGCGCGGCACATTCAAATAATCGTGGCCGACTATCATCACAGCAGACCTCATAAACAAATCAACAGGAAACACTGACAGTGTCTGTTTGAATTCTTACATCTCAATATCCTCAATTCCTCACAATAGGTTGTGAAAGGTACGGAAACGGATATTTGCGTCGAAAAATTATCAAAATGAAATGATTACACACAGAAGTTTCACGGCTGATGATTGAAGTTGGAATCATACTTGGAACTCCTGTTTATTTGTTTATGAAGTCAGCTGTGATGACAGTCGGCCATGATTATTTGAATGTGCCACGCCAACCCAGTGAAATATTGTGCAGGTGGTGGAAAGATACAGTTGATTAAATAGTGTCTAGTGTTTTTTGCAATTTCTGAGTTTAATAATGAGTTTTGGCGTTTTCAGAAGCTGCCATTGTCATTTTTACGGCTTTTTACAAATAAAATGATACTTTAAAACGCTCTGGCCAAAGTGTGCAACAGGACGAAATTTTATTGGATGAATTATCAGAGACCAAAAATGTCTCGGATGAAAAGTCTTATGACCCTACGGTAAGATTGCGAGGGCGGCCACAGAGAGATCGCAAGAAATTTCTTCTTGTTGCGGAGGGGGAATTGTTTCTGTTTCCTTTGACTTAAAGATGAAAAAAAAGGTTTGGGACCGAAAATTAATTCGAGATAAACGTGATTTCGACACATCAAAGTTCGACTTAGTCAAAAGATTTTAACATTGCTCTTATGGGAGAGTTCACAGGACTGGAGGTTTTGTTCGACATAACGGAAAATGCGACTAATACCTGGTTGGACACAATGAACTTTTACTGTGTATACATATTTTAAAGTTATACCCGTCTTTTTCTTATTTACTTAAAATACTAAAAATCTCATACAACAAAAGTTATAGCTTGTCCCAGAAAAGATTGGATTTGACACTTCTATGGTTATCATGAAAACATCAGCTTCCATCCTCAAACAGGGAGACCTGATTGGTTAAGGATCAGTCAGAAGCTGATATTTTTATTCAAACCTACTATTGTCAAGTCCAATCATTCTTGGTACAGCCAATAGCAAGAGCCCCGTTATGAAAAGAATAAAAGTGAAACACTCACTGTTATATTTTGAGGATCTGGTGGACAGATGAAGACCTTCTCCTGATGACTCGGATCTCCGGTCAATTTTATTTTGAAATCGTTATTCTGCTGCTCCGGAACGAAACTGTTGATTTTTGGCAAAGTGGACGCAAAATCAAACTTGAACAACAACGGTTTCTCTTTCCTCTGCGGTTTCCTTCGATTAAAATACGAAGAAATGTCGAGGGCTTGTTCTGAGAACGAGTTCGGGGCAGGCTGACTTTCCGAGGCAGTATTTTGAATGTCTAAATAGTCTGATAAAAGCGATTGCATCTAGAAAAACCGCAAGAACACACGTTTTTAAGACAAATTTTTAAGAATGCAAGGACAGGTCAACTTGTGCAAAAGTCGACTATACTTTACATCATAGGTGTTGTGTTGAGATAGTTAAATAATTTTTTTTTCCATTGTATTCTATTTCATTTTTTGATACATTTAGGCTGTGTATAGTGGTCACTGCAGGCTGATTATGAACAATCGTATCGTAATGCTATCGAGTCGATGATCGAGTGCATGTTATTCTTGTGGGTAGTTTCATTGCGATAGAAACCACCCATAAGAATGACACTAACTCGATCATCGACTTGATAGCATTACGATACGATTGTTCATAATCAGCCTGCTGGCCAGGTATGATTAATAAAAAATCAAGTGAATTTTAGTCTTTAGTATTAGTCAAAGTTATGTTTTTAACATTTTACGTCTACATAACCATGCTTAAAAATTAGAATTAATCAAGTCCGAAAGCTGTACAAGACAGAAACTTCATCCCCTACCAATAGTCTAACAAGAAGTTGGCAGAAAAAGCCACTTCTACCTGTACTTAAATTCCACGATCTCCCATTCCACCTTAAAAATCCAGCTTCAATCTCCAGCATCAAGCATAAACTAACAAATCACATACTTACAAACTACAATACCTACTACTTGAAATAGATATCTCACCTCTTTGCAATTTAACCTTACAAAATATTTCTTTTCTTTTCTTATTTTTCTGCTCTTAATTATAAATGTGTTGGTTTCCACTATTAACTTAATTTTGCATAAATTATTTTTTTTCTTCCCTCTTGTTCTTTTGTTTGTCAAGTTAAATTTATTCTAGTTACATAATGGACCTACTTTAGTTTAATAAGTTTATACCCAACCAAATTAGATTTCAGTTACAAAATCTTTCTCGTAATTTTTTCACTTAAGATTACAACCTTCCTCACAACTAAATTACTCTCTATTATAATTTTTTATAGCTAACTACACCCTCTCTACTTTTTTCCTGTTGTCCCATGAATCTTAAATCATCCTCATCCCCGATGAACCTTCTATCCTAAAACTCCCCCCCCCCCCTACAGTGGATTCTGCAGTCTCATTGTTACTTCAATTTTGTTCCTAACTCGTACTATTAGTACCTACTTAGAAGTCTTATAAAAGAATTATAAATTCGTTAACTGTGATTTGGAAATAAATTGAACTAAATTGAAATGGTTGAGTTGTTTTATCAAAGTTAAAGTTTTATTTGAGTTATTGGGAAGTATTCTTTGACAAAGTGCTAAAACGGTTAAAATAAGATCTACCATGATCCAAGGTTTCAACAAAAAATGCAGGGCTATGAAACTTACCACAGTTTGGATTCTAGACCAGATATCGTTGAAGTCGTAAACTATAAGATGGCAGTTGTGAAGCAGAGCAGTGCGCTCCATTATATTCAACACAGACTGATGAGCGCCGACAACGCGTCTAAACTGCTCGATTAAAGTTTGGAGGAGTTCCAAAAGAGCAAACTGTGGAGTCATCGAGTCCATCGTTGGAACAAGTTGCTCTGTAGTGCGATGAACCAATAGGAAAAGCTCTCCTTGCATTTTCACTTTCAACTTCTAGAAGGGAGGAAGAAAAAAAATGCAAGATGAATCAAATAAATATTCCTTCTTCTGAGCCCTTTGGAGTGATATAGTGCAGATACGGTGCTTTTTTATTCGGCAATTCAATATTTCAGGTCTGAATTAGCAAAAAACGAAATTCTGACGTGCTTCATGAGGCTTTGTTACAAAAACAGCTTAATAGCCTGATTTTTTATTAAAGCCTTGGAAAGCAAGTCAGAATTACGTTATGATTAAGTTTAGAGGTGACCTTAAAAATGCATCAGAGACCTAAAAAACTCCCGAGTGTCAAGTTTCGTAGGAATTTGATCACTCTAGATGCCGCGGCAAAATGATCCAAATCATTCAAAATAACATCAAGTTAACGGACGTTGCCAGGCAAATCTCAATTTATCTGGAAATCCCTGATGACTTAAATTGTGGATTTGAGGGGTTAGGAGTCATCAGAGCATACAAACGCAAAGAATTTACCTTGCTGGAAATTATCTCAGAAATATAATACAGGCGCCAAATTTTTTAATTCAATGGATAGTTTTTGATAGATTTTGATTTAAAGGCATTTTTACTCACATTTGTGGGTATAACTGACAATGCTTACAAGATTTCTCCGGGGAATTTTTTCTGGTGATAATACACACCATAAGGAGCAACTAAGCCAAAATTCAGCTGTCTTTCAATTTTGTCCGATATGTTGTCTAACTGTCCTGTATTAATTTTCTTTTCTTTTTTCGGTTCCGAAATCAAAAGCAAAACTCAATGAGTCAATGGATTGACATCAGATGGATGCGAAGAATAAAAGTTGCTCACCTCAACAGTATCTGGTAATTTGTTAAGTATTGCAAGACACTCTAAAATTATTGCCACAAAATGATTCGTATCTTCCTCTACTTCTTGGCTGGTATCCTCCGTCACTCGCTCCTTCAGAAAAGTTAAATCTTCAACTCTGTTGGAATTTGAATAGAGCAAGCATTACAATCACAAAGGCCTACAAATGTACAGTATATTTTTGTTTAGGAGTGAAAGTTTTCATCTAATCCATTTACTTACTTAAAATTATTACAATGGCACCGTGAAAAAGGCTAAATCAGAGGGACAAATCAGTACAATCGTATCATTAACTTAAATTGAGGCTATCTTTGGAAAAATTGCACAATCGTCTTTGAGCCCTTCTCTCGGAGACACTTGATTTGAAAATTTTTATGACAAAATATTGAAAATTCAAAGAGTTACAGACATTCCAAAATTACATCTAACCTGAGTTTGTTTGGAACCAGAGGTTGCGATATTGGTCCGCCAACCAGAGGTTGGCAATCGATACGATAGATCGCTATACTGAAACAGTCAATTAGCTATGCAAACAAGAGTTGAAATCGTGTCTCTTTTATATAGAAGGTACTTTTTTGGCAACGGTAAGTAAGTAAAAAATAAAAAAAATAAAAACACAAAATCATTGAATTGCTACAGATATTTTACAACTCACTTGTTATCTAAGGCATATGAGAATTCTAGTGCTTTCTTAGCTTTTGATTGCTTTAAAAGTGAAATTTTTTGCTGAGGAGCTGATGCAAAATCACGGCCAGATCCTTGCCTCCTCAGTTGAACGATTTCCTGAGTGGAATCAACGTAAATGTATTTGCTCAATTCATCCAACAATGTTTCGATGAGTTTCTGAAAAACATTGAAAATAAAGTTTACTGGCAAAGGGTTACAATTCAAAAAGCTGCTTCAGTTTAGATTGATCGAAAGTTTAGGTCTACGGTCCTAGCTACTGGCTTAGCTCTTATGCACTTTAATGAAAAAAACTCCAAAAAACCCACTTTAATTTTTCTGAAAATTGGCTCAAATGTGCATCATACGTTCAAAGAAAACTACTTAGTTTATTTAATAAATTAAGCACCATCGTATTCTCATATATTTAAAAAATGAATACAGAGATTCAAGCATCTTAGCCATCTTGTTGATGGTTCAAAACATTCGTAGTGAATAGTTTTGGGAAATTGTCCTGAGGAAGAGGTACCTATGTATTTACCTGCTTTTTGGAGTTGAGTTCAGATTTGAGCTCTTTCAGAGCCTCTACGCCAGCTAAATCTCCTTCTCCGAGAGCAAGAGTCGAAACAATTAGGTTTGTTGCATGCAGGTAATGCTTCTTGGACAGATGACTGCTGACTTGTGTGAGCGCATCCTTGATTTGTTCACTAAGGAACAAATGGCATGGAATTAGGTATTTGTATTGGTGATAGTGGGTTTCTTAAATGCTTGTTAAATTGAGGCGGTTTCCGGAAAAAGGACCCATGCCTATAGGCCCTGTTTCGAAAACCAGGCTAAAATGCATCTTAGGTCCATGGAGAATAACCCTACAAAATGAAGCCTCTGTGAGAAAATAAAAAAATTTCCGGAAGAAGGGCCCATAGCCAATGGGCCCTTTTTCCGGAACTTGCGTATGATCCGGAAAAATACAACATCCTCTGTAATATAAATAAGCGTTCAAAATAGTAATTTGTATTTCTATCCATTGGTATTAGTTGCAGATCTTTTTCTCACTCATTTCTCTATCCCATCGCCAAAAAACACATAACAGATGGACGTTCTGACAATGCATTGACCGTGTTACCAAATCGTGATTTTTTTGTAAGTTTTTTTTTTTGTTATACATTGAAAACTAAATGAAACATTTAAAAATCCTTCTACACAATGTAGTGAAGAAGCATGGCATCGTTACATGAGTATCGATACAATGATCGGTCGGAGTTATCGCAATATGAAAGAATGCGCAGAAGACCATCACAGCTGGGCGCACAGTGCTGCGAGACACTTTTTATAGCGATCATTTTTATAGCTCCTTTTCCCATGGAATCAAGCAGTATTTTAACATGATTAAATTTTATTCAGTAGTACAAGTAGTACGAAATCAAGTGTATTTCTGAAAATCTTAGCACATACTGATCGTGGTTGCCTACCGATCGTCTTCAATGGACAGGCGTTATGTCCAGTCTAGATAGTATTAGAAGTCTTTGTTCACAGCGATGCAAAAGATAGAGACAGAAATATGTCCACCATCTTGAAAAGTCACTGAAAGAGACCAAAAGAATATTTCCATTGGCTCTTATTGGCTCTTATTTTCCATTCTGATTGTATTATTCTGTGACATTAACATAAAGTCCTGCAATTTGCCTACTATAGTTGTTGGAAAATTTCCGAAATAAAGAAAGTTCCAAAGGACATTGGATGAGATTCATTCAATTCATTTAAAAAATCATGCAAGCAGAAATTAAATTGAGAAAAAAGGATTAAAGTATAGTAAAGTGTTAGGTATGGATTGAATAATGTAAAGAATAATTACATTTCATCGAGAAGATGGAGGACATGTTTATGCTCCACTCCTTCCAACCAAAGTTTCTTCAGCTCTTCTCTCCGACAGCTCAATAATGTTTTGCAGGCGAGAAGATTCTCTTTGACAGCACGTACTTTGTCTTTGGATGTGGTGATTCGGGTAGAGAGTTGACCAAATAACTAGAAACATTAAAATTTTGACAATTTTTAAAAAAGAGTTGTCAGATTTATTTATTTAAATATTTATCCAAATATTCAGATTTTGTTTTTTCCTGAAGGAATTACCATTTCTTGACATTTAAGATCCTTATGTTTAAGAACATTTGGGTGTTCCAGTGTTATCGTAAAATTTTTGATAAAATAAATATCTTTCAAAAACACAGGTTACATTTCTATATTCTTGTAGGAAAATGATTCATAGTAGCTTACCTGCATGACTTGGGATAGTTCTTCATGGTGTTTCTGAATCAGTTCATCGAGTTGTTGATCACTTTTGTTGTACTCTTTTTCTAGTTTTGCTTTTTCACGGTCTCGCTGTTCGTTTGATTCACTAGCAGACAGAGTTCGGATGATTGACATTAAATGCCCACTCTGCAAAAATTTCATTTTACATAAATCACACAAATGAGCAATGTTGCCAAATTCAGTGGGGAAATTCAAAAATTTAACATTAAGGCTGAATGAAATAGAAAAAATGAATGCAGTTCTATGAGCTATGACTATGGAAGGGCAATACCACTTTAAAAGTTCTATCTCAAAGTGAGGCAAGGATGCGGTGGCGGTCTGTTAGGGGGGGGGGGGGGGGGGGGGGCTTAAGAGGCTCAAACCACACCCATTTTTCAGAAAGAGGGCTCAAAAAAAGAGAAAATTAAAAGTCGCAACACCTTAAGCCCCTCTTTTAAACGAAGCTGATGAAAAGCCCCCAAAAAAAAAAAAAAAAAAAACAATAATAACATTTAATCAAGCTCCTCTCCCCTTTCCAACCAACAGACTGCCATGACAAGGATGGATAGTTTCCTTGCCTCTTATTTTTTAACCTTGAATAAAATTTTTAACATAATTTAATTGAATCCGTCCATTTAAATGAAAGTGCAAGTGTTTTTGAGTGACTATATGTACAAAGAATTTTGATCAGTGGCGTAATTACTATTTGGCTCTAGGGAGGGATCAGATCTCACGATGTTAAAAAAATCGATGACCTCCATTTTTTTAACCTTAGAATGACCCCCCCCCCACTTCTGGTCACCTTAAAAACCAATAACCAATGTCTTCGGTTTTTTTTTTTTTTTTAATGGGGCTTGTCCCCGTAAAATATAATGTGCCGTATCGTTTTAACTTACCTTTAGTTAAAACGATAATTTCATCTAAATCAATTTTACAGTATAGTTGATTTAAATTAAGGTAAAAGTGATTTGGGAGAAATGAGAAATAATGTTTAAAATCATTAACGTAAAAATATGCTATTTCCATGTACTATTCGGCTCTGGGGGGAATTGATCCCCCTGATCCCCCCCTACAGGAGTGCAAAATGTTCCAAAACTTCGGAAGTTTCACGCGATCCATGCCTTATTTCCTCACAGGATTTTAAAAAATTTCCTCACAAAAATTTGAAAGTGATGACTTTTTTTTGGTTATTTTAACATTTCAACACTGTATGTTTGCAAAATGACCAATATTTTCCCATTTTTTACACTATTTTCCTGGTAAATCCTTATTGCCATTACTTAAAAAAAAAAAAAAAAAAAAAAAAAAAAAAAAAAAATGGACAAATTTCCTCACTTTTTCAGAAATTTCCTCACTTTCACGCGATCCGCGGATCGCTAGATCGGGCATATTTTGCACCCCTGCCCCCCTAAATACGCCACTAATCTTGATACAACTATCTGGGTGAGAAAATTTTAATCGTTTCTTTCATGTGTTCATTTTGTCATGACATAAAACCTTCCAAAAAAATAGTCTCACCAAAACACTTTCACCTTCATTTCAAACCAATTTCTAATTGATCTGTCAAAATTTTTAAATTTAGGTGAAAAAATAAGAGAGAGAATCTCAATGATGGAAAATCTTCAACTCTGACCCTTAATGAGCGTAGTCTGAACTTTTATGGGGTCCGTGAGAACCTTTTGCTCAACAATGAGCCAAATTTCTTATGATGCTCAATCCTTCGAATTAATTCAAATGATATTCCATCCTTCAACAGGATCAGTTGCTAACAATCATCTCTCACACAGCAACACTAGAGGAAAGTTAGCGGCAGCCTCTCTCATTACAAAGACTGCATAGCAGATCACAAGAAATGACATGCAGTGGCGAGCAGTGGAGCAAGTCAATAGGGTCCGACAAGAAATATATGATGAAAAATACAACTTTATGGTTTTCATTCGATCACAAAATACAGTGCAGGGGGTGTCTCTACAGGAAAATTTTACAAGGAAACCAATGACACCACAATCAAACTTTTATGTTGCGTACTAACAAAGATACAAGCATCTGAAGTTTACAAATCACGTCTGGCCTCTCCGATGACTCGCTCCACCATGTGGTGTGTCATCAACTGTGCGACTGGAGCCCTTTGTTCCACGACAGGTAAACAATGGCCTCTATCCACCAGAGCAAAAGGACTTCCAGCCACAGTTGACGACACGCCACTGATGACATGTAGATCATATAGTAATATTTTTGCTTTACCGATTCCTTGGATGATTTAATTCCTCTCGGAGGTTTCGTTGGCGACGGTATGGATGCCATGGTTGCTAGGTGCTACAACTGCTCCAAGTTTACAACTTCATAAAGGATACCATCAGTCAAAGGTGAAGGCACGTTCAGAAAGACTCAAGAGTCTACATAGCTTTCAGTTTTTTTCTGAATAGCTGAGTTTGCAATGATGTACGAGACATTTCTTGCGATGCGGTCAACCGTTCAATACCTGGACTGGGACACAAAACCAAACGAATGAAATCTTGGGATGACACAGATACTGGGAACACTAAATACAACGACAAGAGTGAACTTAATTCATATTAAAAGTAACAATGCCGATGAAATAGCTTTGAACTCCAAAATAATTAACGCCCCAAAACATAACCTTGCCTTGCCTCACTAATGATGGTTGCTGAATGAAGGGCAATGTCATCGATGGCCGCCGAAATCCATCAATCTTCAATATTTTGTAGGTTATGTCACGATTGTCACGATAAATTTTCGATTTCGCCACTGGGCACCCGCACTTACACTTTTATGGTGCCGAAGTAGCTTTTTCTCCCTTTAATTTCCGTTCGCTTGTTATTTTAATTTCTGCTCATCAGCTCTGATATCGTCTCTCTCACACAAGTGCTTTTATTTTCCTCCAATTGAAGTTGAATCCCTCTTTTTCACTTGCGAGGACACTGTTTACTTTCCGGCGTTTGGCTTGTTCAGTGGTGTGCTCTGTCTAATCAACATAAATCCTTTGAATTCCTCTTCCAGCTGCTGAAGGAGAAATTCTTTGAATCAATCTATTTTACATAAGGGTAAGTTTCCATTGAACGTTTATCTTTCGGCTTTCACTTCTCTTTTCACATCAGTTCACATATGATTTTTTCACCATGCTGTGTGGCGCCTCCGATGAGGGCTCTTGCTAACTCTTGCTGTGAGCATTTGAATAGTTAAAGCTGCAGAAAAATCCAGCGATAATTCCGTTGAGCATGTCAAATAATCACAAATTTCACTCATAGATTCACAAAATGACTTTGACGTTTAAAGCGCAATGGCAGAGCTACGCAGGTACCACGGGAAATTCCTATTTAATTTGAGGCTTTCCTCTCGTGTTTTTATAGAGTGAGAGACGAATTGGGCAGGAATCCCCCATGAAAACTGTGCAGCTCTGCCTATTGAGAGCCAATACGGCGGACCTATTTAATTGTATCATAAGAGATTCCTACCTAATCTGCCTCTGTCTCTGTAGAAACATAGAGAGGAAATCCTCAAGTTAAGTAGGAATCTCCCACGGTATACACCTGCTTAGCCCCACAATTTAAACTTTAAAATCATTTTGTGAATCTGCGAGTGAATAAGTATTGTGATTTGCTAATGTGCTCATCGTAATTTTTGGTGGTATTTACGCTTGAGTGAACTATTCAATCACTTTTACCATGAGTTAGCAAAAGCCCCAGTTTCTGCCTTTGAAGGGGCTATTTGCACCTCCGAAAGCTTTCTGAGTTTTTGTGGTTTCATCGATAGCGTTGACCAGTAATAATTTCATCCATGAGCCATGGGCTTTGCAGATTTGCTCCCAGTTAGTTACCTAGACCATCTTAGGGTGATTCTATGGCAAACTCCTGGAAATTTTAATCCGATAGATGGCGTTTCTTGTCGCTGGCTCGGAAAATTGCCGTTTTCATCTGTAATCTTTGCTGATACAACTCCAAATTACACTTAAATTTTCTTCGCTTAAGTACGGCTTTATTTCTGAACCAATTTGGGCTGTATTTAGCTTAAAAATCAAGCAAAAAATTACGCAGGTGCTGTCAATCCAATTTTTCGTCTCTTATTCGCCTGTTCAGAGAAAACAGCGAAAACCGTAAAAAAACGGCTATTTTCGGAGCCAGCCACAAGTAACGCCCTCTATCGGATTAAAATTTCCGGGAGTTTGCCATGGAATCACCTTAATTGCTAGATTTCTGTGTCAAACGGCAGCCTAATAAAAACTCTTAAATATGTTGGCAAGTTCAAAAAGCGTTGGTTTTGGTGGACCCTGAAAACGCAACTCAAAGTCAAATTTTAACAATGTTGCCAGGTTCCCCTTAAAAGTATTAACTTTTCATTGAGTCAGATGAGGAAAATTAGATAAACATCCTAAAAATGTTAACACTGCTTCTCGAGCTCAAGATTCCTCAAGTCAAAGTTGAAGGGAGTTTATCTTTGACCATTTGAAGCCAAACTGGCAATCGGTGACTCGAGAAATGTTGAGTTTAGAAAGCGTCTTGGAATTCCATCTTTAATCATTGCTTTTTTATTAAAAGTAAATATGTGCTTTTCTAGTTCTGATCATAGTCTCAAATTCATTTCCAATCGGCTGATTCCCTTTGCGTTCTTTTGTTTCAGGTGATGAGTGATGAAAAAAACCCGTTGACGTTGGGTCCGCAGGAAGATGTCTCTTATCCTATTAAAGTTCTCTACTGTGGTAATTGCTCTCTACCTGTAGAATACTGTGAATATCATCCGGAGTATGAAAAATGTAAACAATGGCTCGAGAAACACTTACCTGATGAGTTTGATAAATTGGTCAAATTATCTGACGGCGGTGGCGATGAGACTGAAGAGAAGAAACGGCAAAAGCGCGGTGGTAAAGGAATGGTGAAAGCCAAGAAGAAGGAAGAAGGTCCGAAACAAGTTTGCGTCTCTAGAGCTCCGCGAGGCAAAAAGAAGTCCGTAACCGTCGTAACAGGACTTGCAAACTACGACATAGATCTAAAAACTGCGGCAAAATTCTTTGGAACAAAGTTTGCTTGCGGATCCTCTGTTACGGGAGATAATGAAATAGTTATTCAAGGTGATGTTAAAGATGAATTATTCGATGTGATCCCTGATAAATGGTCTCAAATTGACGAGGATTCAATTGAAGATCTAGGTGATTTAAAAAGATAAAATGAACTGTCCCAATATGTAACTTTCTCTGTTTTTGTTTTTTATTTTTACTTCAACTGTGTTTTCAACTATTTTTCTCAATTTATTTCTGTATCATTGTCTTAGAAGATCATTTGCAATGACTATATAATTTTTTTTTTTTTTCATTTTTACTCGTCGGTTGCTTATATTTTCATCATTTTAACGTACGGGTGTATCTTTAATCCTTTAGTTTTAAATGAAAAGTTGAAAGTTTTAATTTTTAATAAAATTTCAATAATTAAAACTGTTCCTTTTTATGAATAAGCTGATTTATCATCCATCCTAAAATCTATTTCAGAGAGTAAAAAGGCTCTTGCTAGATGTTGCTGTAAGCAATTGAACAGTTGATACCTGAGTACAATCCAGCGAAAGTTACGATGAGCATATTAAAAAACTATGAAATTCACTCGCAGACTCACAAAATGACTTTGAAGTTTAAAGCAAAATGGCGGAGCTGCGCAGGTTGCAGGTACTATGAGAGATTCCTATCTAATGTGAGGATTTCCTCTGTGTGTTCCCGTAGGGAGAGTGACAAATTAGACAGGAATCCACCATGACATCTGCGTAGCTCCGCCATTTAAGAGCAAATGTCGCGGAGCTATGCAGGTATCCATAGGAGACCTCTATCTAAGAGGTTGATCCAGCTCCCATAAGGAATGGGCTATCGGCAAAAAAATTTCATATTTTCAGGGTCGATAGAACTTGTCAAGACGCGTTCAACGATGGCCAGAATTTTAATTTTGGTCAACTGGTAAGGGGGGGAGGGGGGTCCAAAGTCAAAACCTTCAAAGTCCCGTAACTTTTGCCCAAATCAATATTTTGACTTGTACTTTGCGCCAAAAGATTTGTCTTAAAAAGAGCTTTCGATTGATGTGTATGAAAATTAAATTATACAAATTTTAAACCAATTTTTTTCAATTTTTACAATTTTTCCAACTTGAAATTTTTGGTTTTTTGAGCCTGAAAAATACGCGCAACGGGTTGAAGAGAATAAAAAACTATGGAAATAAAAGTCAAAGCTATGTTCTTTCAAATGGCACAAACCGCGATCCGGGGAAATGCTTCGTTCAAAAGTTATAAGCGCCTAAAGTTGCGCACCTCCGAAATCACGGTGCGTTCAGCACATGTTCTCAATGTCGCGTACCGATCTCGGTTGAGCGAGGGTGACGCGCGCCATTGAAAACATGTACTGAACGCACCGTGATTTCGGAGGTGCGCAACTTTAGGCGCTTATAACTTTTGAACGAAGCATTTCCCCGGATCGCGGTTTGTGCCATTTGAAAGAACATAGCTTTGACTTTTATTTCCATAGTTTTTTATTCTCCTCAACCCGTTGCGCGTATTTTTCAGGCTCAAAAAACCAAAAATTTCAAGTTGGAAAAATTGTAAAAATTGAAAAAAATTGGTTTAAAATTTGTATAATTTAATTTTCATACACATCAATCGAAAGCTCTTTTTAAGACAAATCTTTTGGCGCAAAGTACAAGTCAAAATATTGATTTGGGCAAAAGTTACGGGACTTTGAAGGTTTTGACTTTGGACCCCCCTCCCCCCCTTACCAGTTGACCAAAATTAAAATTCTGGCCATCGTTGAACGCGTCTTGACAAGTTCTATCGACCCTGAAAATATGAAATTTTTTTGCCGATAGCCCATTCCTTATGGGAGCTGGATCAACCTCTTTGTCTTTCTCTCTATCGAAACACACAGAGGAAATTCTCAAATCAGATAGAAAATATCTGAGATAATCTGCGTAGCTTCGCCATTAACCCTTTACAGACCAGGCCTGATCAAGAAAACGCCACTCTTCCGTTAACATAGGGAAGTAGTTAACTGTTCGTACTCGGGGGCGTTGAAATTGCCTATACGAGGAATTGAAGGCGCTCGAACGAAACCTTATCTTGTTGTATGTGTTTACACCCAGAGTCGCGTTTATTCTGAATGATACTGGAACAGTGTGAAATAGACTAGAGCAGAAATACGAGTAAACTCGGGCTTGGCTCATAAGAGGTTAAGCCTTAAACTTCAAAGTCATTGTATCTGTGAGTACTTACGTAATTTTATAATGTGCTCATTGTAATTTTTGCTGAGTTTTACTGGAGAATCAACTATTCAATCGCTTGTAGCAAAAGTTTGCAAGAGCTCCATTGTGAGGGTGGTGACAAGACCCCCTATTGGTTCCCTATGGCACGGGAGTCGGAGATCTTACGAATCTTTAAAAAAAAATAATCCATTAGATACTCTCGAAAAAACCTGATGGCTCAGGCGAATCCAGGACTCTAGGACTTCTCTTTCTTTTTACAGGGAGGATCCAACCCTTGCCAAGGAAGCTTTGAGTGATAGTCAGCTTTATCCAAATAATATGAGAGAATGAGTCATTTTTGATCTTCGATTGGAACTTTATTTCATTCCCTAGACAGCGTAATCTCTGATCATTCTACAATTCAGCTGGAAATTTTTGACTCAGATTGTTTTTTTTTTTTTATTATTATTATTAAAAAAATTAATGGAAAATTTCATTTATTAAAAAACACTTCTATGGCATCTCAATTTGGTGACACGATTTGAAATTCAATGTAAGAAGTTTTAATAGTCTGTCTTGGAAAGAATAAATAGGGATGGAAAAACATCATTGAGATAAGGTGTAACACATCTGATCTATTAGTGATGAGGGCCCTTAACCCTTTCAAGACAACACTTGATTTAACGTGGGATCCAATGGAATTTAAATAGATTTTTTTTTCACAAAGTCGAGTGATCCATCAAAGTTCTTGGTGAATTGTCCTCTTTTGAACGGTTTAATAAAATCTAAAATAAACCCAAATTCCAAAATGATCGTAGAAAAGGGTTAAATGGAGCTCTTTGCAAGGTATTTCTGCAGGTGAAGCAATTACCTACCAAATTAAAACATTTCCGTAGCCTTGGACTTTCAAACGGCACAGTCGTGTACGAACAGTGACTTATCTTCAACCTACACCGCTACCAATTCAAATACTCCTCGCGAAAACTCCTGCTCAGTTCGATCGGATAATCGTCCTACTTCCATGGATGCGCCTTCATTTTTAAAGATAGACTAATGCGGCACAGTCGCGCACTATAGGTTGTCCCAAGAATGATTGGACTTGACAACTGTAGCTTTAAATGAAAACATCAGCTTCCATCCTCAGATAGAGCAACCTGATTGGTTAGGAGCCGTAAGAAGCTGATGTTTTCATGAAAACCATAGAAGTGTCAAATCCAATCTTTTCTGGGACAAGCTATAATAGTTTAACTTATTAACGACTTTCCAACCCACGACGGCTGACGACGCGACGCTATCCGATTCAAACACTCATTCCCGAAACCCCCTACCGTTCGACCTTTGGAAACTGCCACATTTTCGTGAGATCAGGGACCAAATAATGTTGCGGCTTGACGGCTCCCTGAAAGACGTTGGATATTCCGTACTTAAAAGTGTGATTGCGTGTGGTTTTAACTCCCCGTAAAAGTCCTTACCAATCATCTGCGTGCAGGACCGTGAGGATTTAACTTTTATTTGGTCCCTGACCGAAACAATCGAAATACTTGAAACAAAAATAAAAAACTACGGAAAATCTGACGATCGTCAATTAATTACTTTTCAGTTTTTGTCGCATTGGTTCCAAGAGATTTCGTCCAAGGGTGGAGACTGGGGAGAGTTCCCCACACTTTCTCAATCGCGGCCAATTCACGCCGAGACTGCTAAACCCATTAATTCATTATTTTGGGCTCCTCATCTCAGTATCCGGCGGAAGAGGAGCTCATACAGTCATTGGAGAATTTTCAATTTACATTTAAAGCAAATAAAACTTGCCTGATCTGAAACCATTGCATTATGTTTTAAGCCATATTTTATGAAAATCCAAAGCTCTCAAAAACAATTCAATTTCATTCAATCATGCAATATGAGAAACTATAATAATTATAGAAAAGTATCAAAGATAATCAGTAAGTAGAAAGAACACAGTATCCACTTTCAAATCGAGCTAAAGCTGGCTTGACTGCTCCTCCCAAGCGTCAGATGATGTCATTTCGTTCTCTAAAAGTCTGATACGCATAGTTAATTATTAGAAGCCCCTTCAAACGCCAGAGTAGGCAAAAATAGTGCGATCGTACTGGATTAACTATGCCGCGCCGATTTGAATCATTTACACTTAATTGCTGAGCCTTCGAAAAGGTTACAGCCAACTTAGCAGAGGAATCCCAAAACGTCTCTTCCGCTCTTCTAGGGCAACAGCAATGGTATTTCGAACAGGAAATAAACTCACGAGCAGACCCGGCCGTCTCCGGATCTTCAACACGCCAACGGCGTGTCAACGGCATCTCATTTGGCTAAGGGCCCTCAAAAAGTCCACTCTGCTCTGACAGGGTCACTCAAATGGTGAGTATTTCAAATGGGAAAATAGACTTACGAGTAGATCCGTTCACATCCGAATCATCTGCACGGCAACACGGGAAAGGGCTCTAAAAATGTCTCCTCTGCTCTTCCTGAGCCATACCAATGGTATTTCAAACGGGGAAATACAATTACGAGCAGACCCGTTCATCTCTTGAACTTATAAACGCCAACATGGCAAAAGGGCTCTCAAAAAGTCCCTTCTTTCAAATAGGAAAATAGGCTTACGAGCAGACCCGTTCAACTCTGAATCTTCTGCACGGCAACACAGGAAATGGCTCTCGAAAAGTCCTCTCTGCTTTTCTGGGTTACTGCTTGCGTTGAAACAACACGACAAAAAGATAGAGGCAAAGAGACGAAAAGAAAGATTCGAGGAAGAGAGGCGAGGAAATCAAGAGGGGGGGGGGGGGGTTGTATACTAAACGGAGAAAATATGGCGAAACAATGTGAACACAGAGCAACTGAAATTAATATCGATCATAATCATCAACAAAATTGAACGCGAACAAAAAGAAAACGAAAAAGTAAAAACCCGCTCGCGAGTATTCATATCAATTTTATTTTTTTATTTATTTATTCATCTATTTTTTTTTTTTTTTTTTTTTTTTTTTTCCAGAGAAGGCGTAACAAACGCAATGAGAGTAACACGGAAGTACGGTACGAAGTTCTCAAAGACTAAGACAGTATTGGTATTGCTCGTAAAACCAAAAGGGAGTGCTTTGAGAGACCACCTATAACATACTGAAAATAATTCGACACAATGTTCAAAAGAAAGATCAGAAAATCCCCAAATTAAAGCAAATGAAAGTTGAAACCCGAAGTAAAATATCGCACGCAACAAAATAAACAAATCATTTTAACTTAATTTGACGCTCACGAGTAAACAATTAAGAACATAAGACAGACAACGGAAACTCACATTTACCGCAGCGAGAAAAATCAAAGACAAAATTGTAGAGCGACATACGATACCCAGGGATTTACAAAATTCAACACTCAAAATACTTAATTCAAACAAACATGCATGACTATAGAAATTAACTGAAAATAATATTGACTGAACGTCCTGGGCCGAGCTCAGCACTTCACAGTTCACAGCAGTCAGAAACCGAGTAGGTATCTATACGCTTCCATTGCAGGTACCTAAGGAGATCATTTTGAAACCCTTACGAATAATAGAGGGACCAATACTTAAATGTGGGTTGTTCATGGCTGGGGGGTCTGCGCCACCGGAAGAAAGAATTGAGAAGGCGAACGCAAGGGCATACGAAGGATAGACAAAATGCGGAAAACCAGACATCAGAACATCGCACTGTCGGTCAAATAGGGCAAAGAAATCAAAACAACTAATGAGTTACCAAAAGAGAGTATACTCTTAGGTATACCTACCACAGAATAATACAATCAGAACGGAAACTCTGTCGGATTTTGAAGCAAATTCATTTCGCGTCCGCCATGTTGGGATATAGGATGTTTACATCTGGATTCGCGCGCAAACAAAAAATATAGGACGTGATTCGCGAAATTTTCATCCTGACATGCCATGAGAATGAAAGTGAGGCCGGAAACTTAAGATTTCTTTCCAGAATTTACAGAAATAAATGAGTTTCAACACAAATCACACTCGTCCGCCATGTTGGGATATAGGATTTTACATCTGGATTCGCGCGCAAACAAAAAATATAGGACGTGATTCGCGAAATTTTCATCCTGAAATGCCATGAGAATGAAAGTGAGGCCGGAAACTTAAGATTTCTTTCCAGAATTTACAGAAATGAATGAGTTTCAACACAAATCACACTCGTCCGCCATGTTGGGATATAGGACCACAGCGTTGCCTATTGGTGCTGTTAAATTCCAAACTTGCTTCCATTGGCTCTTATGCAGGGGCGTCGAGAGGGGGGGGCTGATGGGGCAAAATGCCCCGGGCCCCCGCTCTCAGGGGGCCCCCAAATCATGAGAAGAAAGAAAAAAAAGAAGAAAAATAAGAGGAAAGGAAAGGAAAGGAAAAGGAAAAAAAGAAAAAAAGAGAAAAGGAAAACAGGGAAAAAAGCGAAGAGGGGGAATATGAAGAGTAAAGAAAAGGGGAAAAGCAGAGAGGGAAGAAGTAGTGACTGATGACATGATGCTTGAAAGTGGGGTCGAAAAGGAAGAGACTATACGTAATTTCACGGCTTGTGGCGAGCCAATAAATTGGGGGCCCCCAGCCTACTTGAATTTACCTTAAAAACAAAAATGTTAAAGTTCGATCTAACCCCTCGGTGAACCCCCTCCGTGAATATTCCATGGCTCCTTCATCCACATTCCTTATGACTCTTCTCCCTCCAATTACCATGAGTCAAGAGCAACGATTTCATGCAGGCAAAATCGAAAATATATTTGAACATTTCAATTTTACTGTAATGAAAGTACCGTAAAATTCAATCTGAAGGTCAGGAAAATAAAAAAAAATTCCGGGGGAGGGCCCCCGGACCCCCCCTCTCGGTGAACCCCTTGGTGAGAATATTCCATATGGCTCCTCCAACCACATTCCTTTTGACTCTTTTCCCTCCTATTAAGAGTCAAGAGCAAAGATTTCATGCAGAAAAATCGAAAATATATTTCAGCATTTCAATTTTACTAGCTGTACATGAAAGTACCATAAAATTCAATTTGAAGGTAATGAAAATTGAAATTTTTTTCCGGGGGAGGGCCCCCGAACCCCCCGTTTGTCTTGAGGAGTATTCCACACCCCCTAGACCCCCCGGAGTTTCAGTCGTACCAAACCCCCCCCCCCCCCCAAAGGCAAATTTCTCGGCGCGCCACTGGTTCTTAGCAAAACCTCCAGAACTTTCTCGACGTCCGTCCCTGCCAACACTTGTGAAAATGTGTTTAGCCAAGGAGGGCTGAGAAATGAAAAGTTGAAGAATGAATGTTTTTTTTTTTTTTATTATTA